>MCJB01048177.1:56447-79052 GCA_002018475.1 Nicotiana obtusifolia | reverse complement strand
AAACCGTCTGCTTCCCCCTTCCCCCTCGCCGCTCACTTCTCTTCTTGTTCACTGCTTCACCTTCCCCTTTCTCTCCTTGTATTTCTTCTTCTATCTCTTCTCTTTCGCTCTCATAGTTTGGCAAAAATTCTTGCAAGTTATGCAAAAAAATGAGTGGGATGAAAAGGTAAGGTTGATCTCACATTAGAGAAATTCATAAGTAAAAACTAAGAGAGAGAAAATAATTTCAACTTTATTTTTCTTCTCTCTTCTTTTTTTGGTTGGATTGAACGAGTGGGTGTGATTGAAGTTAGTTGAAAATCCTAAACAAGGCTATATACAAAATTTTAGCAAGATTAGAAGTGATTTTCAAGTAAAAATGGACCTAAAAATCCAATTGAGACACGCTTATATCCTGTTGTATATCGTGTATATCAGTGTATATCATATAGACGTCTGTGTATATCACTTTGTATATTGTGTATACAACATAGTATTTTTATGGAGGCCCGTGTATATCACATTGTATATCGTATATATAACACAAATTTTCATGATATAAACATATAAACATGATATACACGAGATATCACTTATGTACATAGAAATATACATGGGATACAGTAAGGGAAACACATGTGGAATCGTCTTGAACTTGAGTTTTCAATCTAAAATGTGTTATACAAAGAAGGAAAATAAAATTTTAATATTCTTTTTTGATATACACATTATTATTATTAAGTTATACACTGTGATATACAAATAATATAATTATTATTATACTATATATATTTGGATATATAGATAAAAAAACTAAAAAAATAATTAAAAAATATTTGGGAGTTTTTCGGATACTACTGAAGGAAATGGAACCTATTTTCTAGGATGATGGTTGCTATGAGAGAAGAGATAGAGGATTTTAAATATTTTTTGCTATTTTTAAGGAAAATAATTTTGATAGGGCTTAATTTTAGGATGGTGGTTGAACCTTTAGAAGATAGAGAATAACTTTAGGCTACCATATGCCAAATTCTAAAATATTGGCTTTTTTATGCCAAATGTTGGACTTAATTGTCATGACATGCCAAATCCCCTTTGGACTTTTATGATCGGTCTTTTAACACATTCGGCCAACTGGCCCAAAATAATTGCAACAGCTAGTTAAAATAGAAAAACTACCAGCTATGTCCATTTATAAGTAGCTTATTATAAAAATTGGTCAATTCATAAAATATTACTAATATTAGCCAATTAGCTATTTGTAGTCAAAAAAAAGTCAAATGTTTATTTTTTTTTGAGTGGGTGTTATTAGAATAGATTGAGTACATCTTAAGGCGTTTGCATCTTAGTTTTTGAGATGATTTGGTGGAGTTTTGAGGTGGTTTGAAATGAAAATTCGAAGTAGAAGATGAACATGAAAAAAATAATATGTGTATCACACTATGTATCATTTATGTATCACATACGTATCATATTTGTATCAAATGTGTATCACATGTATATTCATGTATACTTGTATGTGAGATGCATGCGTGAGATATGTTTGATACATGTGTCGCAAAAGAAATTTTTGAACTCGAGTTTAACTATGAATTTCGATATCAAATCAGTCCATATCACCTCCAATCTTCCTCAAATTTTGTATATTGACTCATCCATATATTTTCAATAAATTTCAATCATACCCATTGGAAAAGGTCCCTTTTTGCTTAGATTTTTAGAATCTTGTATGTATATGTCATCACCTTATTTGCTACCTCATTCATAAAATTTTCTTTTCATCTTGCATCTAATGTTGCTAATCACACTTAAAAATGTGGAAGGAGATTTTTGCATGTGATTCTTGGAGAGAAAGAACCTTATTTATTGAGTTTTCAATTTTTTACGTGTTTGACTAGTTTTGGTAAGTCTATGATTAATGGCTAGAGGTTGGTAAGTTGGGACTTATTTGGCACATTCTGTAAGATTCCCGTTAAAATATACAAAGGAATTTTACCTATCTATACTATATTAGAAACGTATTTACTCTCACTGGAGAGATTTTTTTAACTAAATTATAATTTGATATATAATTTATCAATTATTTATAAATTAATATCAAATGAGTATCCCTTGATTGTAGCCTTTTAATGTGGTAACTCAATCTCACACCTTCAGCCAATTGCCTAGTAATCTCGCTCCTCTCCCCTGTTTTTTTCTCCTTCGATCTTCTCTGCTTCTCTTCTCTTTCTCATCTTTTTTCTCTTTTCTTCTTCAGGGAATTCAGTAATGAATTTCACGTCACCGCCTATCACCAGCAAACTCGAAGAAGAAGAAGAAAATCTGTATGAAAATTATTTAAATTGTATTATGTTATAATTATATTTTATTTTGAATGAATATTATTTGGTAGTTGTAAATAAGTTGTATACTGTATGAATTATTGTATTAAATTTACATTTAAGTTACAAACACTCTATTTTACATAAAGTTGTACAGTTGTACGAAATTTGTATGAAAATTATATTTCAATTATATTTTATAGTAATTGTATTATTATTTTTATATAAATATTGTATGAAAGCTATAAATAAGTTGTAAATAAATTTTATATTGTATGAATAGTTGCGTGAAATTTGTATTCAAATTGTATATTTTGGTAGATATATTAAATTTATATCAAATTTATACAATAGTTATGCTGGTAACTTACAGGAGATGGAAGCATTGAAATAATTAAACTATAAGAAGAAGAAGAAGAAGAAGAAGAAGAAGAAGAAGAAGAAGAAGAATTATTATTTGATAGTTGTAAATAAGTTGTATACTGTATGAATTATTGTATGAAATTTGTATTTAAGTTAAAAACACTCTATTTTACGTAAAGTTGTATATTTATATCAAAACTATATTAAAGTTGTATTACAGTTGTACGAAAATTGTATGAAAATTATATTTCAATTATATTTTATAGTAATTGTATTATTTTTTATATAAATATTGTATGAAAGCTATAAATAAGTTGTAAATAAATTGTATATTGTATGAATAGTTGTGTGAAATTTGTATTCAAATTGTATATTTTTGTAGATGTATTAACTTTATATCAAATTTGTACGATAGTTGTGCTAGTAACTTACTACCTGCGTGCATAACAGAGGAGATGGAAGCATTGAAATAATTAAACTATGAGATCGAAAATCAGTCACTTAGAAAAAATCAATTTTCGGCGATAAACAAATTGAGATCGGAGTACAAGATGGTCGCTCACGTCGGCAAGCATGAATCAGTTGTTGAATCGATGATGGATAAGATCAACGATAAGTTGCACCACAATTCACCTTCATCGGATCCGAAGATGAGAAGAGAAAATAGTGTCAGTCGAGGCTATCAAGACTAGATATGCCATTTCTTTAATAGGGAAACACACATCCATAAGGTTCTCGGCGGTGGAAATTTTTTTCTGTGGAGGGACAAGATAGTTACTGCCAGCGTACTTGGATTTACCATTGTAATTTGGGTACTTTTGGAGACACTTGTGTGTCATATTCTGATCCTCATGCAACACAATGTTTTAAAAAGCTTTTTTGGGACTTGCCTCGGGACTCGCCGCGGGCACTATCAAAATGCCATGAACCTCATATGTGGGGCTTAGTTCTATGAGACTTGTTGTTAACCCGTAAAACGGTACAGTTAATTTTATATGTGGTTTCTAGACAAGTAAATTAATTTGATCCTGAAATAATAAAATAACCGAAGAATTATGCTTAGCCTTAAGAAATAGACGAAACAGCAGAAGCAGCAATTCTGGGAACAGGATTTCGGGGCACAACAACAGCGAAACGAAAAAGTAATAAGATAAGATTGTATTGAGCTTTGTATAGAATGTAGTGTAAGTTTGCCAGAAAATTTGTGTCCTCTACAATGATGATTGAACTCACTATTTCTAGCTATGAAGGAGGTCCTAGGATCGTGCCCTTCTTTAATGTCAATTATGAGGGGCATTGATGAAGATTAATGGGTGAACATAAATGCCAAATTTCCTATAACGGGTAATTGGTCTTAATTCCATGAAATATTCCTATTAAATGCTACCGGACGAAGAGCATTTATCAAATCTTTATGAGCGTTATTCTTTCTGGTGACAAATGAAACAGTTGCCTTCGGTCTTTGGCCATCCCCCCGTCTTGGTTCCACGTGTCCCTTTTTTGGACGGCCACGTGTCATAGTATATTTTACCTTATACATATAGTCCCCCTGCTTTCCGGTGACATAACTTTGTGTTATCGGGAGTTGGTAGAAATACTCTTTTGGCGGGAATTACTATAATTCGCTCTGAAGGCTACTAACGGTTGATTAGACGCACGTCTCTCCGCATTTATTGTCCCGAACACGCGTCATCCCACGATTCAACATAGAGGTAATAATGGCTATGAATTTAGCTGCCAAAATTTTTACTTGTACGTATCAACTGTCTCTGTTATACTTCATAATCAAACTTTCCTTATCTAACTTGTATCTTGCTCTTCATCTTTTCTCTAATTCTCTTCAAACAAAAAACCTTCTCCGGCTTCCATATAATGGCTTCTTCCTCAAAGCGTACCGGTTTTTCAAAAAGCAAGAACAAGGCTGAGGACTCTGCTCCTCCAACAGTGGGCTCCATCATCCCTAGAAGTCTTATTACCAAAAAAGATTTTGAAGAGAAATTCCCTACTATAAACTCTCGTACATGGACCGTCAGTAGGTATCCTTCATTCATACGTAATTCTAGCATTCCTGTTGTGAAGGAAGACTGCCGTTGCCATGACTTGGATATTACTGCTCCTAATCTATCGGAGCGAGTCACCCTATTAAAGGAGGGTTTTACATATTTTTATACGTATCCCTTTACTTTGGGTGCGTTACTTTTAGCGGAGAGCTTGACCCTGTGATTGCGGAGTTTTGCCTCCGTTACAAAGTTTGTTTGGCACAAGTAAGTCCTTCTGTGTGGAGGACGGTTGCTTGCCTTCGGCGTTTGTGCCAGGAGACTAGAGAGGAGCTAACTTAAGCTCATATAATGAATCTATATTCTCCCAAAATCTTCCGCAGGGGAATGATAAACCTCTGCAAACGTGGACACTATGCTCTATTGTCTAGCATAGATGATGACAATAATTATGGGTGGATGCAACGGTTCGTTGCAGCTGCCACTAACGACATCATTCTAGCAACGGCTCCATCCTTTCCGGCCGCTTGGAACCACACTCGTACGCTCTTTGTTTAGTATTTCCTTTTACTAAATATTTTTCTATAACCGTATTAATCCTCTATCCTTCGCCTGTTTCAGCAACTCGATGGATCCCATCGATGGTTGAAGGTTTGGACCGGTGGGTACAAAAGATCTTGGACGTTACGATGCCCGAGACTCGCTTGTGGAAAGTACTGGCCCCTAAATGTTGGTGGAAGGTCAAGAATCATAGTAATTCAAACTCACCTTGTTTCAATTATTCATGTGAAGAACTTGATTGATCCCTTCTAACCTGTCTATAAAATTAGGTCTACTCGTAGGCTCTGTTGCTATTCCCGAGGAGGACATTTTGGCTGATCCTGCTGATGTAGCGAGGCTGCTTCAGGAGGTGCTTACTCAAACAGGTGGCTTCGGGCCTGCTTCGGGAGCAAATGTTTCTTTACGGAGTCTCCAGCCGGAAGACAAACAACCAAAGAGAAGACACTCCTCTGCATCCAGGGAAAAGAATAAGAGGGCGAAGAACGATGCCCCCTAGTCATCTCCGATAGCGATGGTGACTGGTCCTCCTTCCGGGCCGGTCATAAACACAGTG
The DNA here is from genome assembly GCA_002018475.1 of Nicotiana obtusifolia. NCBI lineage: Eukaryota > Viridiplantae > Streptophyta > Magnoliopsida > Solanales > Solanaceae > Nicotiana > Nicotiana obtusifolia. The sequence continues at coordinate 73,278 of MCJB01048177.1, read as the reverse complement.
ATGATCAACGATGATGAAGAAGCTAGTGATAATGGAGCTTCTCTACATAGAAGACGACGATCCTTATCATCTCAACATGATGCTCGACCTGTTGAGAGAGTTACACCAACCGAGGACGATGCCTCGGCACTTTTGGGGAGAGTTTGATTTGGTAGATAATTTCAACTCCCATTTTCGGGACCCAATTGTTGTGCCTGGTACTGTGAGGTTGAATACCGGGTCTCTGCCGTCTTTGGTTGGCGAGCATCCTACAACCAGCACTGCATTTGATGCAGCTATTTCTCACTCTTCAACTCCATCAGCTTTATTTCCATCTTCACCAACACCAGCAATTGCTACATTACTTCCATCTTTATCCACTCTTCCACCAGCAATTGCTACATCATCTCCACCGACCGCACCTAACCATGAAGAAGGTGTTCCTCTTCCACAATCCCCAGTTCATGAGAATTTGGAGCAAAATTATGCTGCCCCTTCTAAAGATCCGCAAAGGAGGAAGAATGTTACTCTTTTCTTTTCTATCCTTTTTCCAATTCTTGTACCTGTGTCGTTTTAACGTGTTTTTGTAAATAAAAATATATTTTGCTCAAGTATTGTTTGAGTCTTCCTTTCGTTTGAATATTCATGCAAGTATTTAATCTTTGCATTTTCTTCCTTTTGCTTAAGAATTTTGCGCAAGCTTTTCTGTTTTGCGTCTTATTATAAGAAGCATTTTTGGCTCTGAGCATCAACCCTTTTTCGTGAGGGCTTTGATAAGTATTTGCGCAAATTTGCTATTTGCGTCCTTTTGTATACAACTTCGGGTGTATCTTTTCCCGAAGGCATTTTGATTCCGGGCATAAATTCTTCCGGAACCAACCCTTTAACGTGAGGGCTTTTATAATAGAGGGCCCTCTTATTTTTGCGGTGCTCTTGAAGAGGACGTCTCCTGTTCATGCAGCACTAGCATTTGAAGTACTTGTTTAACTTTCAAATGACAAAGTTAATTCATCATTCAGACAAGAAACAAGATAAAAACAAAAGAATTTCATTTTATTCTTCTATTTTTAAAAGGTACATAAGCATTTGCTATGCTGAAAAGAAATTGCCATTACTTGTCGCTAACTTGTAAAACTTGTTTCTACAGGGCTGGCCATGCAGTCCCTGGTCCCGATGATGCAATTATACTTCCGATTTTCGTTTCACGATCAACGTGGCAGTCATTGTTGTCGTGTCCTCCTATCTCCTGCCCCCCCCCCGCCCTCCGCACCAAGTGTTCGAATGCGAAGAGTGCGAATTAGAACACTGGAAGTCTTGTATCTTCAAAGATTCCACTAATACATTTCTAGATAATCCTTAACTTAGTAACACACTTTACTTCTCCTTAGGAATTTATGTTATCGAGCGAAGGACTATTTAACAACCCTCTAGTGGTTTGTGCTCGTGAATGATCAGGTAACCTTTGCTCAATAGCAAACTTAACTTCCCGGTGGGAATTTGCTATAGAGCAAAAGATTATCTAACTATCCCCGAGTGGATCTTTTCTTGTGTTCCTTGCTATTAAAGGTCTTATTGTTGTTGTCTTCGTAGTATGCTTTCTGTTGCTGCCTCATTAAAAACCTTGCCAGAAAAATTCAATTGGGACAAAAACTGAACGAAGGGAAAATGAGTGCAGCACATACTTTCTGATCGGATAATGTTCATCAGCAATAATATCTTTTGAGGTGTGCCATATTCCAATTTCTGGGAAACTTTTCTCCATTCTGGTTTTCCAACTCGTATGAATCTTTCTCGGTGATAGCTGAAACCCGGTAGGGGCCTTCCCACATTGGACTGGCTTCCCCCCGTTGAGCTTGTTTTGAGTTACTTTCCTTAGGATCAAGTCTCTTACTTTGAAATAACGGAGGTTGGCTCTTCGATTATAATACCGCTCCATTCTCTGTTTTGAGCTACCATTCTTACATGCGCCAAGTCCTAACATTCATCAAGCAGTTCCAAGTTGACTAACATTGCTTCGTTGTTCGATTCTTCATCTGCCTGGAAATATCTCAAGGTGGGTTCCCCTACTTCTACCGGGATTAAAGCTTCTGTACCGTACACGAGGAAAAAAGGGGTTTCCCCTGTGTTTGATTTGGCCATAGTTCGGTAATGCCCATAGAACTCCGGGCAATTCTTCGGGCCAGTTACCCTTAGCTGCTTCCAACCTTTTCTTGAGGTTTTGAATAATTACTTTGTTCGTCGACTCTGCTTGACCATTTGCGCTCGGATGATAGAGTGAAGATGTGATCCTCTTTATTTTTAAATCTTGGAGGAACTTTGTAATTTTACGTCGATAAATTGTGGCCCATTGTCGCATGTTATCTCTTTTGGTATTCCAAACCTGCAAATTATATATTCCCACAAGAAATCCACCACTTCGTGTTCTCCGATCTTCTGATAAGGACCTGCTTCCCCCCACTTAGAAAAATAGTTAGTCAAAATTAAAAGAAATCTTACCATTCCGGGAGCCGGTGGCAGTGGTCCGACGATGTCCATCCCCATTTCATGAACAACCACAGGGACAGAACCGAATGTAAGAGTTCTGCCAGTTGATTCCCCAGTGGTGCATAGCGTTGACGCTTATCACATTTTCGTACGAAGTCTTTGGCGTCTTGTTCCATGCGGGGCCAATAATATCCTGCCCTTACCAACTTTAGCACTAAGGAATCTGCGCCCGAGTGGTTGCCGCATATCATTTCATGAACCTCTCTCATGACATAGTTTGCTTTGGATGCCCCCAAACATCGGGCCAGCGGGCCTTGAAAAGATTTTCTATACAATTGGCCTCTCTTGAAGCTATATCGCGTTGCTTTAGCGCGTAGCGCCCGGGATAGTTTGGGGTCTTCAGGTAGCTTCCCGTGTTCAAGATAACCGATGATTTCATTCCTCCAGTCCCAGACCAGATTAGTCGAATTTACCTCATAGTAACCATCTGTATCCAGGACTGAGTTCATCAGTTGTACTACCGTCCTGGACTCCGATCCTTTTATTTTCGTTGATGATCCTAGGTTTGCCAATGTGTCTGATTCTGCGTTATCTTACCTTGATATAAGATTAATTGACCATTCCCGGAATCGTGCCAACAGAGCCTGAACCTTTACTATATATTATTGTATGCGCTCCTCTTTGGTCTCGAAGATCCTGTAGACCTGATTTACCACCAGTTGTGAATCACATTTGATTTCAACGACCTCGGAGTCAAGTCCCGAGGCCAATTCGATCCCTGCAATCAAAGCTTCATACTCTGCTTCGTTGTTAGTTAAATGGACCGTCCTAATGGCTTGCCTTAGGGTTTCCCCCGAAGGCGTGATTAAGACTATATTGAGACTGGACCCTTTTACGTTGGAAGCTCCATACGTAAATAAGGTACAAACCCCTTATGTTAATTATGACACCATTACTACCTCCTTGGTTGCCAGAGGAAATAATCCCGGACTGAAATCGGCAACGAAGTCAGCCAAGACTTGCGACCTAATTGTAGTCCTTGGTTTATATTCTATGTCAAATTCACTCATTTCGATGGCCCATTTGGCCAATCTACCCGAGAGCTCGGTTTTATGTTCGCATAAGGGAAAGTAGTCACCACGGCTATCGGGTAGGATTGGAAGTAGGGCCTTAGCTTCTGAGCAGCGACTACGAGAGCTAAGGCCAGTTTCTCCAAATGTGGGTAACGAGTTTCTGCTCCCGTTAAAATTTTACTAACATAATAAATGGGAGATTGCGTACCTTCGTTCTCTCGGATTAAAACCGCACTTACCACAATTTCTGAGACCGCGAGATAAACCAACAACGTTTCACCTTCTTTTGGTTTTGAAAGCAATGGAGGGCTTGAAAAGTATTTCTTTAAATCTCTCAAAGCCTGTTGGCTCTCCGGGGTCCATTCAAAATTATTTTTCTTTTTGAGCAGTGCGAAGAAACGATGACACTTTTTCGATGACCGAAAAATGAACCTGCTCAAAGTTGCCAATCTCCCCGTAAGCCTTTGGACTTCCTTCACGTTTGATAGTTGGTCTGAGATATCTTCTATGGTCTTGATCTTATCAGGGTTTACCTCAATTCCCCTTTGTGATACCAGAAATCCTAGAAAGTTACTAGAGCTGACCCCGAACGCGCATTTCTCGGGATTAAATTTCATATTATGCTTCCTTCGGATATCGAAAGTTTCTTGCAGATGTTTAAGATGATCACTTGCATTTAAAGACTTAACGATCATATCATCTATATAAACTTTCATAGTTTTTCCTACTTGATTTTCAAACGTTGTTCACGAGCTGTTGATAAGTAGCTCCGGCGTTTTTCAACCCGAAGGGCATCACATTGTAGCAATGTATACCTAAATTCGTTATAAACGAAGTTTTTTCCTGATCCTCCTGGTTCATCTTAATTTGGTTGTACCCGGAATAAGCATAGAGGAAACTCATTAACTCGTGCCCGGCCATGGCATCAATCATTTGATCGATGTTTGGCAGTGGGAACGAGTCTTTCGTGCACGCCTTGTTAAGATCTTTATAATCTACACACATGCGAAACTTATTGTTCTTCTTAGGAACTACTACTACATTGCTAGCCAGTCTGGATATCTTATCTCTCAGATCGAACCGATATTAAGTAATCGGGTTACCCCTTCTTTGACGAATTTATTCCTGGCTTCGGCAATCTGGTGTTTCTTTTGTCTTACCGGAGGTATGCTGGGATCCAAGCTTAACTTGGTATAGCTACCTCTGTCGGGATGCCTGTCATATCCTCATGCGACCATGCAAAACAATCAGTGTTAGATTTAAGGAATTTAATAAAGTCGGACCTGAGTTCTGGGTGCAGTCCTGTCCCCAAGTGGAATTTCCTTTCTCGGAATACTTCGAACAATGCCACTTGCTCCAGCTCTTCCATTGTGGACTTCGTTGCATCGGTCTCTTCTGGAACTTGAAAATATCTCGGCACTTGATAACATTCTGATGCCTCCACCCCCGGGCTAACTTCATCCAGTTCGGGAGTAGGTGTTGGTCCCTGCAATTGATATGTCGCGTGTTCCTTTCCTTTACTACTGGAGAATGAAATTGCATTCATCTCCCTTGCCGCCGATTGATCATCCCTTATCTGCTTAATTCCTTTGGGCATTGGAAACTTCAGCAATTGATGATACATTGATGGTACAACTTTTATCTCGTGCAACCATGGCCTTCCCAGAATGATGTTGTATCCCATATCACCATCTACTACTTCAAAAAGAGTTGTTTTCATTACTCCTTCAGCGGTAGTGAGTAATAAAATTTCTCCCCGGGTTGTCACACTTGCGCGGTTGAATCCGGTGAGGAGCTTTGTGGCCGGAATAATGCTTCCCGTGATTTTAGCTTGCTTCAATACTCTCCATTGTATGATATTAGCTGAACTTCCTGAATCCACTAGAACACGTTTAATCTTAAAATCTAGCACATTTAAAGAAATTACCAGTGCGTCATTGTGTGGTAGCAATAATCCGTCCGTGTCTTCTGATGTTTACTGTAAAATATATATATTTCTATGTATATCACCTCATATTTGACTTTTGTTTAGTGAAAGTGGGATGTTAAATGCTACGATTCATGTTAATTTGAAGTATTTTTATGTGTAGGAATGAGTCGGGAGCAATTGGGGGCGAAACGCACAAGAATTAAGCCGAAACGGAGCAAAAACGAACAAGGGAGCAATTTGGGCGCCACAGGCAGCGCCTGGAGCCACCTGTGGCGCTGTAAACAGAAGGGCACTGGACATAGCGCCCTGGTGGGCGCCTGGCGCTACCCAGGGTGCCGATGACGCGGATCTCGCCTATTTTGCCTAGGACTCTGTTATTTTCGTCCCTACACCTCCCCAACACCTATATAAAGAAGTCTAAACCTAATTGGAGGGGGGAGACGTGATTTTGGGAGCACAAACATAACACAGAATCAAGCGGAAGCAAGAATTTTCAGTTTCTTCATCTTTTCTAGTATTTTACAATTGATTCAAAACTTATATTTTGGTTTGATTAGATCATGAGTGGCTAGTCACCCATTGTTATGGGGTTGTGATTAGCCATAAATATTGTTGTTTGATATTAACTTTACCTTGATTATAGTTCACTAATATATGGTTGTTTCTTCAATTCTGTGTTTAATTGCTTAATTGTTTGGCCAGCAGTTAGGTTCTATCTACTATCGATGCTATGTTTGGGAAAACCATGTTTAGATTAGAGAAGAGTTGAAGAGAGCATGATCTTAACCTTTAGGGGGAGCGGATTCGTGGTTAGGATAGGAATATACCTAATCACCGTGCTTAATTAAATATCGTGATCTTATTGCATTCTTAATAGGTTGATTCCATAGGAATATAGGCGTTGATCTATTGAGAATAGGTGAATAGTACTTCGGAAGAAGGCTATGAGAATACTTATCGATTAATTAGCAATCATGAGTGAATTATATGAAAGGGAGAGTTAATTAGAACACAATAAGATTGGTAAATTAATCACAACCCTGGAATGTTTGTCTCTATTGATTAAACAACAGTTAATTAGTTATTCGATAATTTAGTTATAACTTAGAGCTGTAGTTTAGCGTAATCAAACTGTTGAACTTGAATTTTGCTTGATTGAATAGCAATATTAGTGTGTTAGTAAGTAGTGGATATAAGTCCCTGTGGGTACGATATTTGGACTCAAAATCTTATATTACTTGTCGACCACGTATACTTGCGTGTGCGTTAGGGAGCAACATCTTCCTCTGTAAAAGTGATATTGTCTTCACGAAGCCTTTTTGCTATGCATTATTGCTAAAAAGGTGACCATGTTAATCTCGTTCCCTCCGAAGATCATATTGATTGTTTGACGTGGGGGATCATATCCTGCTTTTGAGGGTTCCGCATTGTCCTGGTTACGACCATAATTGTTCTTAGCTCGATCACTCAAGAATTCTCTGAGGTGACCATTCTTCAATAATGTTGCCACTTCTTCCCAGAGGTGTCAACAGTCTCCCGTCCAGTGGCCATTCGTCCCGTGGTATTCACACTACAAGTTGGGATCCCTCTGGCTAGGATCATATCTCATCGGTTTCGGGAACCGTGCTTCTTTGATGTTCTCATGGCCGACACCAACTCTACTATACTGACGTTGAAGTTGTATTATGATAACTTGGGGTAAGAAGGACCCCGCAATCCTGACACTTCTTTATCCTGTAGTGATCGATTGTTCCGACCGCGATCAGTCCTCCTATCAACGACGAACCTATCCGCTCTCCGAAAACCTCTGTTGTGGCCTTCGGTCCGTTCGTAGGACAAAAACCGGCCCCTCGAAGTTCATCTGTCTACGTCATAATCATCCTTTGATTTTTCTCTGTTCTTTTCTCGTCCTTTGGTCGATGCTGGAAAACCAACCTGACCATCTTCGATCCTTATTTTTTATTCGTACCAGTTGTGGCCCAAGTCATTGCTTAAAAGTCAAGTAGGCTTCCCTTCAATTTTCGGGAAGCGTTTGAACTCCTCGGATTCAATCCCATGGTGAATGCTTCAGCTGCCCATTCATCTAGGACAGCCGAGAGCAACATTCTCTCCTTTTGTAATCGGGTAACGAACTCTCGTAGTAGCTCAGATTCTCTTTGCGCAATCTTGAATATGTCATCTTTTCGGGCCTATACTTTTGTAGCCCTGGCATGAGCCTTGATGAAAGAATCCGCGAGCATTTCAAAGGAGTCTATGGAATGGTCTGGTAACAACGAATACCACGTCAAGTCTCCCCTCGTGAGGGTTTCTCCGAATTTCTTTAGCAACACAGATTCAATTTCGTGAGGCGTTAAATCATTTCCCTTTACTGCCATTGTGTAGGTGGTAATATGCTCCTGGGGTTTTGCAATTCCGTTATACTTTAGCACTTCAGGCATTTTGAACCGCTTCGGGATTAACTTTGGTGCCGCACTTGGCTTGTATGACAATTGAGTATACTTTTTTGAGTCCGGACCTTTCAGCACTAGTGGCGCTCCCGGGATCTGGTCCATGTAGGTGTTCACTTCCCTCATAAAATTTAAAAGTTCATTCTTGAAAGGATCATTCTCATTGTTGAGGTCGGATCCGTTTACCCCTGCCTCATCGGAGCCAATTTCACCCCTGGAAGTGTTGTTGTCGACCCTCTGCATTGTTTGATTCGTGGGAACCCTAGGAGGAACCGGATTTCGTCTGTTTGCATTATTTGAGGCTCCCGACAGCGCCTGCTTCAACTCCGTCATAACCTTATCCTGTCGCGTGAGGTGACCTAGAATGATCGCATGTTGCTCTTGCAAGACCCTTACCGGGTCAACGACATGTTCCTCATCAGCATCATCAAAAGTGGTCTCCCGAACATGTCAAGGATATTCCCTGTTATGCACCGGTGTAGCGTCATTCCCCTCATTATGGGTGTCACTGATTGAGTCCTCGAAATGAGGCTGATCCCCTCGAATCTCGGGGTTGTGCATGTCATTAACAGTGTTATCTGTCATTTCTTATGATTTTTTCTAAGACAAAATAATCAAAATACGTTAGTAAAAAAGGCAAGGATCAATTTAATTACAGGGCTGTGAATTAATTTAATCCTGAAATAATAAATTAATCAAAAAATTATGCAATACTTAGTCTTAAGATATAGACGAAATAACAGAAATAACAGTTCCGAAAACAGAATTTTCGGGCACAACAATAGCGAAATCAAAAAGTAAGAAGATAAGATTGTATTGAGCTTTGTATAGAATGTAGTGTAAGTTTGCCAAAAAATTCATGTCCTTTACAATGATAACTGAGCTCACTATTTATAACTATGAAGGAGGTCCTAGGATCGTGCCCTTTTTTAATTTTAATTATGAGGGGCACTGATGAAGATGTAACAGTGAAGATAAATATCAAATTTCCTATAACGAGTAATTGCTCTTAATGCCATGAAATATTCCCTATTAAATGCTACCGGGCGAAGAGCATTTATCATATCTTTATGAGCGTTATTCTTTCCGGTGACAAACGAAACAGTTGCCTTTGGTCTTTGGCCATCCCCCCGTCTTGGGTTCCACGTGTTCCTTTTTTGGACGGCCACATGTCATATCATACTTACCTTATACACTTGTGCCTCAAGCGCCTGACTGTGCGCCGGAAATAAGCCTAATGCTCATCGCTCGGAGCTCGCCTAACAGTTCCTAATGTAAAATTATACGTCAAATTTTCTAGTTAGCATTATTGACCCTCAAAATTCTTTAACAAATGAATAATTAAAGTTTTATTCATCTATAAAGATATAAAGATTGAGAGTAACTCAAAATAGTATTACATATTTACTAATTGAGATCATCGTGAGAATAAATATCACTTTTGACTAGCCAAAATTTACATTATAAGTCTTCATGTCTTGTTTTGTCTATCAAAATTTTCAAACTTTTATTATTTTATTATTTAAAACTAATTTTATATTTACCCATAAGGAGTAATTTTTTAAATTACATTATTTATGAAGTTTAATGATTATTAATTTCTAGAGAGATAAACTATGTAGTTTGATAATATATTTTTAAAATATTATAATTTTTTAATAGTTTGAAAGATAAGACGTTATAGTTAATTTTTTCTTAAAGTAACTTTAACATTATTTTATTATTATAATAGATACTAGATATTTTATTTCTCTGAGTTTCTTAATCCTTTTTAATTTTCTTAAAATTTTTAATGTACTTAATATATTTTTATTATGCTATTTGTTGGTTTATAAATTAAAAAATTCAAGATTCCTGGGACGTAGGCTTGCATCTCGTCCCACGTTAAATAAAGTGTCTCGCCTCACGCCCCACTTGTTAGAACACTTATGCAATAGAAGAAAAAAAATGGTACGATTGAATTTCTTAATTGAAGGCATTAAATATGATTTAGGAGCCTTTTAAGGGAAAGCGTATATAATTTGTAGAGATCTGATAAATAAATTTTTTTAGTTAAAGCAGGTAAATATGTTTGTGTTATAATATGTATAGGAAAAACAATTTTAATACACACACACACACACACATATATATATATATATACATATATATATATATATATATATATATATATATATATATATATATATATATATATATATATATATATATATATACACATACATACATACATACATATATTATATAAATCAATATATGAAAATATATATTTATCGCGTATATGTTGGGACGGTTATACTAAAAAATTTTGATGATGGAATACGACCCTATTGACACCAGTTGACCACTTGGACTGCAAAGCATGTCGAGATATCATTAATTACAAATATAATATATTAATTATTTTAAGGTGAATAAATAACAAGATACTCACTTCATTTTAATTTTAATTTAGGTGAACTTATTTTCTGTTTAATCTGTGCCAAAAAGAATGATTCATTTTCATATTGTAGAATTTATTTTTTTGTGCAATAATTTATTTCACACAAAATATATATGCCTCATTTTGGACCACATATTCAAAAGTCTTTTTTTTTTTTCTAAGTTATGTGCTCAGTCAAATAGATTCACATGCATTAAGACTTATATATGATGAATAATAATGAGAATTTTTTATTCCCATACTTTATTTTAAATTTATTTATTCGAATTGCCTAAAATATGTTATTTTACCAGTTTTAACTGTGTATTGCTTATAATTTGTATACAATCTCTGTAAGGAGTCTCATTTCCTTTCTCTCTCCTCTCCTCTCCCCATGTTCCTCCGTCGCGTCCCGTATGTTCCCCTTAATCCGTCTCGTTGCCTGACAACGGCCAACTACAACTCCAAAATCAAACCACAGAATCTAGTTTGCACTATTAGCAGCCAAACAAAAGACTCCAGTAATCTTCTTCGCAAAAATAGATTTCAAAATTACTAACCCATATCGCCTCTAAACTTGTCTCTGACGAAATTCAATTTCTCCGAAGTGCAACAATGATGCTTTTAGTGGTGGACCTCGAAATTTCTCCATCCCAAATCCTTCAGTTCCGATTAATATCAGGTTTTTCAGTTTAAACAAATTTGGTACATCTACAACATTATACAAATTTGAAACAAAATTTTGGAAAATGGGATAATCTACCCGAAATCCCGTACAAGCAAATTGTCCAGCTTCCAAACTCGTACCAGACTCTTGCTTCAAAAATTGGTTACAAGGGATGGCCAAGACCTCAAAAACCTGAAAGCTCAATCAGAAATATAAGCATTAGGAATCTGTAAAACGGCACCAATATATACTCTAACAAGAATGAACAAATTGAGAGAAAAAAATGTTAAAAGAGTATATGTAAGCTTGCACTAACAAAAAACCAAGATATCAACCTAAGTAATAAAGCACCCACCTTTATCCTTGTATTGGTTGTAGAGTTGAGTCAGTTGGATATAATTAGTACTTGTGAATAGGGGCAAGTGCACAAATAGTTATTCTTAAGGATGCTATTTATGAATTAGTCAGTACTTATTTTGTCCTGAAATTTTAAATTAAAAATGTCAACTGCGGGACATTTTTATCCTGAAAAACTGAAATTCAGAAAGCACCGGCTAATATTTAAATAGCAGCCCTTTAGAGTGGCTACCTTGTTTCATTTGTGAATAGAGGTGTCAAATGGGCGGGTTGCGCCGATATTGGACGGGTCAAAATGAGTTGAGTCAATAAATAGGCGGGTCATTGACCCGTCCAAAAGTTACTTTGGCTAAAATGGGATGGATCAAGATAGGCTAAATTTTGGATCATATGTCACATCCTTAGTCGTTAACTAAGTACACGTGCGACACTTGACAACTCGCTCACGATCTTGCACAACTTGCTCACGTTTTTGCTATGCCAAGTCAGCCTCACCACACTCAAGATCGCTAAGAGAATGGTAGAAAGAAAGACGAGAAATTTGCCAAAAGAAGCTTTTTATTGTAGAGAACTTGATTATTTTGCTTGATGAGTTACAAATGAATAACCCCCTTTATATACTAGTTTCATAAGGGCTAGTGAGTAAATAATAATTATTACACAAGGCCCTTATTATTTACAAGTAAGTCCCTTCTCTAAAATATTCTACATAGCTAGAATCTTCAAAGGACTTTCCTAGCAATTTCATAGGGTTCTAAAATCTTCCATGAGAAATCTCCATATTTCTCTAGAACCTTCCCACATGTGCTAGTCTATTTCATATGTAAGCTTCCACATGGCATTAATATATGCCAAATGGCACCTACATGGCATGATGATGTGACGGGTCAAGGCACTTTCCCCCACCCAATTTTGTGCCGCCCTCCGCACAAAGCATCGACACGTACGCGCACATCTTGCCTTGGCGTCGCGGGAGATCTTTTTTCCATTAGCCATGATGCTCTATGGAGCGGTTCGCCTTCCCATGTCACAAGGTACTGGTCACCTTTCTTCTTGCCCCGTTTGTACTTTAGACGGCTAGCAATGATAGCGTGGATCCTCCACCCATCGGATGCCTCTCTTTGCTCATGGCCTGAATCTCCCCATGACTCGACCAAGTCTAGCAGCTTCTCAAGCATCGGGTCCCTGCTTCCATTTCCTATTTGGCTACCCTCCGTGGTCACAGCTTTACTAGCAAACTTGACCCCTCTGCTTAGTGCCTCGTCTAAGTCCGATAGTGTGCCATCACTTTGTAACTCACCATCCTCTTCAACTATGTCCGTCCAACGTTTCTTGCTACCACCATGATCCATTTGCTTGGCGCCAAGATAGGCTTTGGAATCCCCTACTTTCGGTTTAGATTCCAAGCGCATTCCCCCAATACAGGCGGTCCCTCTTGTGTCACCCTTGTGTGCTTGAGTAAAGTTCCAGATCATTGCTGCAAGCCTCCCCAAATCTGGCATTCACTTGTCCGGTATGATCCTTTATAGAAGTAGCACCCTCCCTTAGGCACGTACTCGCTACCGTTTTCTGGCTCCTTGCCATTTCGCTTGGACCCCAGTCCATTATGGGTTGCCCTTGTATACCTCGGATATCCCTTTCCCGTTGTCCTTGTCATGATCTCCCCCACCCCTCTCGTGTTGCCTTCTTTGAACTTGGCAGGCTCCATCTTGAAGTCAATGAGCGACTCGACTACCACTATGGCCTCATCCACGTTAGCTACTTGATGTCTTCTTAACTCCTGCTTTGCCCAATTTAACCCATCCATGAAGTAGAAGAGTGAATCTACCTTGGATAATGACGGGATTTGCAGCATTAAGGTAATGAACTCGCGCACATACTCCTGAATTGTGGCCGTCTGTCGGAGCTCCCTTAGCTTCCGCCTAGCCTCATACACCATATTCACCGGGTAGAATTGCTTTTTCAACTCCTTCTTAAACTGCTCCCACGTCTCAATATTGCGTAGCCCATTCTCCATGTCAACACACTTTCGACGCTACCACAACGCGGCAATCTCTGAGAGGTACAACACGGTAGTGTTGATCTTGGCCTCGTCGTCTTTCACTCTACCGTTCCTGAAGTAGTTCTCGAAGTGCCAAAGGAAATTCTCCACTTCTTGTGCATCATGAACACCTTTGAACACTGACGGTTTGGGAGCCTCAATCTTGGCCTCCCTCGTCACAATAACATTATTGTCTGCCTCGGTTACGCCACCATTGACATGTTCCTCGAGTAATTCTATCTTTGCCTTCATAGCATTGACAGTACTCAAGGCCTCCATGAGTCTACATTCCAAGCAGAGATGGTTTGCCTTAGCTCCATCTCAGTCTGTGTACTTCCCTCCAATTCATTTCGGATACTCTCAATCTCCTCAAGAGTGTGTCCTTCAAGAGCGTTAAGGGTGCCTTCCACCTTCCCCAAGCGTTGGCCAAAGATCTTCATTGCGTCCATCCTCGCATTCACCTTCATCACCCACTCTTTACCGAGCGAGACGTCCTTCGGCAGGACCTCCACTTCATCCTCGCTCGCCTTAGTGGCAGATGATTTTTGGAATGTAAGCCCCTCATTTGGCACAATCTCGGGCAGGACCTCCTGGCTCTTGTTGGTGGCATTCCTCTTTTTGTTACAACTCTTCTTGCCAGTAGCATCCTGGATGATGTTGGCTTGGGTGTTGACATCATTAATTTCTCCGTCGTTCGTCATTCCCTTAGTTGCAACCTTTAGTCTGATACCACATTGTCACATCCTTAGTCGTTAACTAAGTACACGTGCGACACTTGAGAGCTCGCTCACGATCTTGTACAACTTGCTCACGTTCTCTCTATGCCAAGTCAGCCTCACCACACTCAAGATCGCTAAGAGAATGATAGAAAAAAAAGACGAGAAATTTGCCAAAAGAAGCTTTTTATTGTAGAGAACTTGATTATTTTGCTTGATGAATTACAAATGAATAACCACTTTATATACTAGTTTCATAGGGGCTAGTGAGTAAATAATAATTATTACACAAGGCCCTTATTATTTACAAGTAAGTCCCTTCTCTAGAATATTCTACATAGCTAGAATCTTCAAAGGACTTTTCTAGCAATTTCATAGGGTTCTAAGGTCTTTCATGAGAAATCTCCATATTTCTCTAGAACCTTCCCCACATGTGCTAGCCTATTTCATATGTAAGCTTCCACATGGCATTAATATATGCCAAATGGCACCTACGTGGCATGATGATGTGGCAAGTCATGACACATAGCCCAACCCGTCCAACTCTTATCACGCTTTAATTAATATGTATTATTTTCTTATTAATTGTAAATTACTAATTATGATTTTTTTTCTTTTCTTATGGTCATATATAACATATCAAACAAAAAAAAATTCATTAGATATTTTAGCAAAGTTACTCATGGATCAATTTAGACTAAATGATCAGCCCAATTTTAAATGTGTTGAAAAGGGTTGGGTCAAGATATGACAAGTTCAATAAATGGATGGATTGATAACCAGCCCAACCTTGGGTGGATTGGGTGGGCCATTTGGACTTGGGCCAATTTGACAGCCCTGCTTGTGAACCCACCGTTTCAGTCAACTAAAGAAAGAAAAAAAAAACACTATTACCATATGCACAAGGAAAAAGAACCAATGGAAAATATGGCTTAAAGTTGAACACTTGAATTGAAATCGTACAACTTTGATATAAATCTGATACATTTACAGTAACATAAAAGTTAAATATAAGTTTCATACAATTAATCATAAAATATATAGCTAATTTATAGCTTATGTACAACTTTCTTACAAGCATCCTTACAAGTTTTATACACCTACAACAACACACAACATATATATTGTATGTCATTTGTACATCCGACATACAAAATATGTATAATTTATTTTATGTCTTCTTCTTCTAATTTCAATTAGAAATTCCAACCAAAACCAACTTGATTCTTCATCAAATCCTCTCAAAATTGAGATATAAACACCAACAGATATTCCCAATCATTAACAACAATACTCAATCCAAACAATTTCATAAAATCTAACTTTCAAACTCAAAACTTCGAAACTTTTTAATGGCTGTCAATGAAACTTCTAATAGATTAACAAGGTTATCAATTCAATCTGCTCGTTTCTGATTAATACTCTTTAGTTTATTGATTCCACAAAGTTAAAAGAAAATAACTATCTTCCCTCTTTTAGAAGTAATCATTTGTGTTCATTGTTTAACATAGAAGAAAAAAGCAGAAAACAAAAAAAAAGAGAAAATATAATGGAATTGCTTGATGTCTAAATCTCTTTGTTCTCGTAAAGGTGTGGCTGAAGTCGAGGAGAAAGAGGCCGAACATTCTTCTATTAAAGGAAATTTGGATAGGAAGCTTATGAGGTTAAGCCATAAACCTGAACAGAAGGAGGGAATTTGTGTGAAGTCTAATGTGATTTTGTAATTTTAATTATGGGGAGGAGAAGAGGGAGAGAAAGTATGAAAGATTAGAGTCTAATACATTACTTTGTATAAAATTGTTAATTTGTAATGAACTTGTAATTAAGTTAAAACCTTAATAGTGAGGGTAAATAAATTTCAAACTTGGTGTACATAAGTAAAAATTCCATAGAAATACAAGTCTTTCTTTAAGCTATTTGATTTAAGTTATTTATTAGAGATATTAAATTTAGCTCATGAAAATATATCCAACCCGAATTAGCTTGGCATATGTTCATTGGCGGGTTTCAGGCATAGCTCGAGTTGATCCATCTAAAAGCTTTGGCCAATTTGTGCTGCTTATATAACCCAAATTGATCCGTAATCTTTTTTTCGAAACATAGAAAAATGATTTTTGTTGGATTTAATTTGTTTGATATAATCATGATAAGCAAAAGAAAAAAGATTTTATTAGTTTGAATTGTAATTAAATAAATCATAAAAGAACAAACAATCAAAAAGAAAAATGATTTTGAGTTGAGTCGGTTGATTACAATCATAATTTTATCGCTTTTTACCCGCTTTAACCTACCCAAATATAGATGTAGCCAATCCATTATCCATCCATTTGACAACCGATTGTTGTTTGTGATCATAGCCAAATAAAATTTTCACTTTGAGTTCTGGACCACATCCGATAGTTCACCACTTTATTTTTTGTGCTCTTCTTCCTTTTTTTTTTTTTTTTGAAATTAGCTTTTCTTGTCTTAAATGATCAATTTTTTATTTAAAAAATAAATTTTATTGTTAGTAAATATTTTACAGAATAAATTTAAAAGCCTCTCAATATAATTTCGCCTTAAGCCACGAGAGTCGTTGAGCCGTCCTGTACACACGCAATACATATGTACAAACATTCTGTTTTTCTTTTTCCCTTCTATTTTCAATACTTCGTTTCTTAGGATATCAACATAAAGATACATCAAAGGCTAGTTTTTAATGTTGATGTTCATCGC
>MCJB01048177.1:0-48530 GCA_002018475.1 Nicotiana obtusifolia | reverse complement strand
GGAAGGGGGGCCAGAGAAGTGTGGATCATATGCGGGCCACTAAATAATTTGGCCAGATCGCCTTTTGGTACACTTTTATGGGCCCAATTTGAAATTCAGGCCTCCTAAGACCACATTTTTTTTATGGAAAAATAACGCTGGACAGTGCTCTCAAAATAATAGCCAAAAAAATATTATTTTTTTTTGTATATATATACGTTCTATATGTTATATATAAAAATTATATAATTTTTATACACTTTTTTGGCTACTGAATATAAATAGTTTCAGACGCGGACTAGAAGTGATAATACACTTTTTTTATAATAAGCTTTTCAGGCAACAAACACCACAATATAGATAACAACAACAAAAAAATGACCACCTTTTTTGCTTTTTATTTAATTATTTTTGGAAAAACTACTCAATCTGTCAATCTATAAAAAATTTCATACAAAAATAGCTCAAGTATCATTTTGTAACATATCTATTGTGCTAAAATACAAAGATAGTTCAAAATTTTTGTGACTTCAACAATATTGAAATATTCTAATTTCTTTAAGTTGAAATTTAAAGAATCGAGCACCTTAACTCGATTTAGAAATTAATATTTTGGGTCGAAAGATTAAACTGAAAATGCCACGGACAGCTATTGAAGCTTGCTTAAGCTTAAATTCAAAATTTTGTAATTTTCGAAATTGGAATTTATTTGAAGTGGATGTTGTTGTTGGGACGATTTGGAGGAGATTTTAGGCGGTTTGAATTGAAGCTTGACCCAGATTCGAAGTACACAAGATGAATATGGAAGAAGCTCATCACACTATGTATCATTTGTCTATCACATATATATCATATGTGTATCACATGTATATCCAGGTACACCTCTATGTGAGATATATGCATGATACATGTTTGATATATGTGTTGTAGAAGAATTTTTTTAATTCGATTTTAACTACGAATTTGATACCAAATCAGTCCAAATCACCTCCAATCTTGCTCAAAATTTATATATCGCCCCATCTATATGTTTTCAATGAATTCCAAATACCCATTGAAAAATAATATTTTGCCTAATTTTTTTAATATTGTTTATCATTGGTAATGAATTTTGACTCCAAACTAGTCTAACTCACCTTCAGACTTCGTCAAATTTTATATATTGCTTCATCTATGTGTTTCCAACGATTTCGCAATAATACCCATTGAAAAAAAGAACTTCTTTTACTTATATTTTTTGAATGTTGTATATCATTGGTAAACTTTTTTAGGCTGCTGTTGGTAGCATGGCTAAAATGGCTAGTTGTTAGTAAATAGTAGTATCATTTTTTGGTACATTCCCGTAAGATTCCCTTAATTTTGTTGGGACACCATCGTATCATAGATGAGTTGAAATAGTATATTATTCCTTTTGTTTCAACTTATATATCCTTTCTTCTTTGTAGTTTGTTTAAAAATAATATATATACATATATACTCCCTTGTCCACTTTAATTAATTTTTTAACTTTTTTTTGTAGTCTATAATATTTGATTTTTCAGATATCAAGAAGGAATTAACTTCTTTTTTTCAAAGTTGCGCTTGGAGTAAAGAGCTCAGGAGTAATTGTTGTATTTCCAATCAAAAAATTAAGGTTAATATCATTTTTAATTAATGCTAAAAGATGAATTCCTTAATATGTGTGAAAACAGTAAAAAAATAATAATTAAAGTGGACCAGAGAGAGTATTATAATTATTTTTAGGAAGTACTAGATTGTTTAAAAAAATGTTATCTTTCTATTTGTAGGAAGTGTTTAATTTTGATAATCTCATCTTATCCTTAATGATATTTTTTTTTATAAGGTATGACATGCATATTTAAGACCACAAGATTCAAATGATATTTTTTGGTATGTCATATATATTTTTAGTTTAAGACCACAAGATTTAAAAGTTTTTTTGTATTGTTAAACTTATGTCTAGTCAAACTAAGACATATAAAATAAAACGGAGTAAAGTAAAATTTTATGACATTAGAACATTACACATAAGTAGTGTATTATGAAAATATAATTACGAGGTTACTGTTTCAGCCTGACTATGACCATTTGTCCCATATCAAGATCCATTTCTCCTCAAGTGTAAACATCGACCTTTTCAACTAGAGTGTCTTCAAAGATTATCGGCCTCTTTCTTTTCGTTTTGCTTGTCAAATACATAATAAAAGGCTATTTTCACTTAACGTCTAAAAAGAAACCAAAATATCGACTGTAACATATTAAAATGATTTGGGTATGGGTTGGATGGGAAGAAAATGAAAGAAGTGGCACGAAACCACCTTTCTAGCATTTAGCTCCCATGGAATTGAATTAGAATTTACAATTTAATGATTTTATTCATAATCCAATGGCGAATTTAGTAAAGAAAATAAAAAAATGGGTTGTTTCTTGTTTCCCTAATTTTACTGTGCCATTAAAACATATTAATATGTTTTAGCATTAACACTATAGCAATAGTAAGTAGTTTCATATTTTAGGAGAAATATGGAACCTGTTGCCAGCTTAATTGGAAATTTTCAATTTTAGCCCTCAGCCAAACCAAACTAATAGCGCTTACACGTATATTTGATTGAAATTTCAAAAAAAACTTTTTGAAGTTGTGTTGAAAAATAATTTTTAAATGTTGATATTGTGTTTGGACATGTATATTATTTGAAGAAAAGTTAAAGTTTTGTGAGCGGAAGAAAAATTTTCGCTCAAAAACTGCTCTAAACCAGTTTTTGGGAACTTGAAATTTTTTAAATTTTTTAATCCCAAAACATGATCATATTTCACAAATAATATTTTTAAATTTTTTTAAAAAATATAACCAAAATTTATGACCAAACGGGAAGTTAAAGTAATAAAAAGAAGATACATCACGGTTTAGATATTTCGTGCAACCAATTCTATAAAAAGAAAGAATACCTATACAAAAATATGATATATTGAATAGAGTTTATATTTAAGTTTTGTATCTGTAGAAAAAATCAGTAAAAGTAGAGGAGATAAATAGTGTTCGATTTCAACAACAAAAAACCCAAACAAAGAGAAATAATATTTAAAAAGATCCCAGAAACAATTTTGTCTTAATAAGGGAATAATTGCTGCTTTCTTGTTCAATTTTTTCTTAATAATTTCCTTACATGGTCTGTCTCGTGATTAGTGCGCCTTTTTCTTCTCTTTCTTTCGGTCTTTCTTTCTTTTTCCTCTTGCATTTGGAGATATTCTTTTTTCTACCACTGTGCTTCATGTACTTTTTAATTCATGATATCATCCAATTTACATTTTCCTCGTTATTTTTTTTCCACCTTCGTTGGAATATAATAATCCATTCTCTATTTTCCGTAATTCATACGATTTGGCTAAAAAGAAAAAGATTGCTTTTTGCGAACTCTTAACTGCCTTTGGTAGCCGAGTTTCTAGAAGAGGAGGTGCTATCATAATTTTTGAAGTTAAAGGGAAAGTTAAGAGTAATATATTAGTGAACTAGGACTAAAGGTGTAATTATCCTTTTTCTTCACAAATAAAATAATTTTTTATCCTGTCTGAAAATGATCAAGTAAATTACTCCTATGTTGTGAGTTTGTTTATTGGGGATTTTGCATCAGTACCAGGTTTTGGGGTCACAATTGAATCTACACCCACTTAGCAAAAAAGTTTACAAGCGTATCCACTTTACGATCAACTTCAGACTTATCGAGTCTGAAGTTAAAAAAAATTAGTCTTAAGTGAAAACAGTTGCACTTCAAATGCACTTAAGGCCAAATAGGTCTGAAGTGCAACCAATAGTTTCATGCATTTAAGGCTAATAAATTTGAAGTGAAAAATTGCACTTCAGATGCACTTAAGGCCAATAAGTCTGAAGTGAAAAATTGCACTTCAGATGCACTTAAGGCCAAAAAGTCTGAAGTGCAACAAAAAAGTCTGAAGTGCAACAAACGTTTTCATTCACTTAAGGCCAATAAGTCTGAAATGAAAATTTGCAATTCAGACGCACTTAAGACCAAATAGGTCTGAAGGTAACTAATGGTTTCATACACTTAAGGCCAATAAGTCTGAAGTGAAAAATTGCACTTCAGATGCACTTAAGGCCAAAAGGTTTGAAGTGCAACCAACGTTTTTATGCACTTAAGGCCAAATAGATCTGAAGAACAAATTGTCCAGAAATAGAAATTTGTTCTTCGAATTATAACAATCAAATATACGATTTAATACCTAAATCTATTCCAATTGAGCTCAAATTTGAATTATAACCTTCAAATATCATCAGGAACAAACCCCAATAATCAATTTGTCAAAACAACAATAAATCTAATGAACTTTTTTTGCAATTAAGAAAAAGAAGAAGAAGAAATCTTAAGCAATAGTAAAAAATAAAGTGTAATAATAGCTCACCCATTGAAAAACATCATAAACTACATTAAAATATGTTCACAACCACCATATAAAATCATTGTCACCTGAAGAAGGAGAAGGAGAAGGAGAAAGAGAAGAAGAAGAAGAAGGAGAAGGAGAAAGAGAAGAAGAAGAAGAAGGAGAAGAAGGAGAAAAAGAAAACGAAGGAGGAGAAAGAGGCCTGAAATTGTTTAAAAAGTGAGTACATGTTAAAACCTTTTTTAAAAGTGGGTATAAGTTAAATGAGGGCGATCAAATAGGGCGCCCGTAAACTTTTTACTTGTTTATTGATGACAAACTTCCCCATTAAGAAATATTTCAAACAATTATTGCTTAGGATGGATCAAAATTTGCTTTTGGTGTCCTTTCCTTAAATCAACATCACATGTACATTCCAACAACGACAAGCTTTATCTTTTATAATTCTTACATTGGATATGAACAATTAGAATAAAGAATGATATAAGCTATAACCAAGAACGTACACATAACAGGACTGAGATTCTTCTCATTCTTTTGGAGAGACATGAGTCACTCCTTAACATTTATTACTAGTACTAGTTTGACTCGGGAATTAAGGGGGAGAAAGTGGAAATCAGATACCAGGATTGGAAATATTCAAACTACATATAGATCAGCCAGTTCCTCCAAAGAATCAGAAGTAAGGTTTCTGGGATCAGCATTTTCGAGCAACCAGAGAAGATGGTCAAAGAGCACAACCTCACACTTAACTGAAGGATGGCCTTCCCATGCATGCTTCTGCTTTGATTTCTCTATTAGAGCATTCAACAGTGGATGGCTCAAGTACTTGGATTTTATCACATACCTCCTTCTTGAGCTCCCAACTAGAATTGTCTCAAAATCTTCTTTATTATCCTGAGTTTCCACATTCCAGATCAAATCTTCTCTTGTAGACTTGGACCTTAAACTACTATAAGATGAGCTTCTTGCAAGCTGCCTCGACAAGGTCTTACACTTCCTCAGTAACAGATTCATCTTCTTCATCTTCTCTAATTGCTCCTTCTTGCTTTCATTGGGGAAATTAAAGAGAATGACATTAATTGAAGACTTAGATATATTACCGAGAACATGAATACTGCTAGATGGATAAGTGAATATGGTTGAAAGGTCACTGTTTTCTGGTTCTGCGGGACCTAAATTTATCAAATGACAAAGACAAGCCATCTTTGGTTCAGATGGGGTTTTCGCTGTTTGCGTATGTGTTATTCATGATCAAGATTTGATTCGTTGTGTCTTGGGAAGAAAGTTAAGTATGCCCTACTATAATTAAGGTGATGTTAGTTGAGAGGTAAGCAGTTAGCTCTTTAGCTAACTTGGTATGTCACGAAGACTACAATCATAGTGATCGCCTATTGCTTAAAAGTTTCGCCCATCTCATATATATGGTACAGAAAGCATGATGTTTCTTCCCTTTTTTTTTTTTTTTGCCTTTAGTTCCCAATTTTTCTAGAGGTTGACTGACCCGTTGGAATCAATTGGGCATCATCGCAGGAGTGGCCTTAGTCACAAGTAAAAACATATTAGATAATTTTAATATTGAACCTCAGACTTATACTAGTTCTGAATTAGGAATACTGTGCTTGCCTAGTCCTCCTTTTTCGTGTGTGTGCGTATGTACGGAGTATTTTTATATAGAGATGCATGTGTGTATGTGTGAGTCTATCTTTGTATAATATTTTAAATTCCATTTCTAGTATGGAGGGGAAATGTGTATAGGATGAACAATGATCTCTACAAAGAATTAAGGATCCAAAAATATCTGCCCCACCTCTGTCTTTCCTCTACAAATGCAATCATAGGCAGAGCATGAGATACTGTAAATCAAGAATAAACTTAAGGGGACTTCACCAGTGTCCCGCCAAAACACGGCTGTTTGAGACGTCATTGCTTGTATGGTCAATGAGGGGTCGTTTGGTAGGCTGTACTAAGTAAACTAATCCATGTATAAAAATTTAATCCGTCTAATACAATGTTTGGTTGCTCAATTCAATTTATGCATACCTAATATATGGATTACTTATACCTCATAGGAGGGCTTAGCTAATACCAAGGAAACCAAGGGATTACTAATCCCTGCATTAACTATACCTGAATAAGACCCTAAAATTACTAAACCGCCCCTCAAACCCTTTTCCTAAATTTCTTTATATACAGAAAGAAGAATATTCAAGGGTATAATTGTAAAGAAGATTTTGTACAGTTTTAAACCAAACACAAGCTTAGATTTTACATTGCATAGCTAATATTTAATACAATGAACCAAACACTTGATAAAAAATAATCTTAGCACTACAATCTCTGCATTATTAATACTTGCATTACTAATTCATGCATTACTTGTGTTCGTACCAAACGAGCCCGAGGACTTAAACTTGAACCTGATTGTTTCAGTGGGCAACAAACAGATCTTAGAAAGATACACCCTGAAATTTTAACAATAAACAGGCACTAAAGTGCCTATGGGTTTTAACAAAAGCGCTTCCACGTCACTGTACGATTATGTATATTTATATCGTTAGTGCTTTCATGCGTAGTTCCTGCACCGGATATCTACATTTTTTCAATATCTTTGTCGGTTCTATAACTCCGCGCCATTCTATTTTTTAAGTCTAACTTTATGCATCATATCCTAGGAAAAGAACGACTAGCACTAGATATTGTCCTGTCATTTTCTTTTTCCAGGTCTCTTTCTAACTAATGCCGAAGCATTTGCTGGTAAGACAGCCACATGGACATATAATAGACATCACAACTAAAGGCAGCATCTGCAATTGTAAAATCGCGTCGTTTAGGACAGACAATTCTATCATACCCTATAATCATTGTCATGATGTCTTTGTAGTTAGATAAACTAATCACTAAATGGGGGGAATCAAATATGCCTACGTTTGTCTCATACATAATAAAAGCAATAAACTTCAGATGAAGTTCCATTCCACCTACAAAGTGTCATTGTTATCTGATTATCTAATAGATGGTGAGCAGAACACAAAAAAAAATAGGAACGCCTTACCTGCGCAATGCTGGTAGAAGGGAAACAGGACCCTTCCATCTTAGCTTCCAAGCAAGACTACAACTGGCAATTTCTGTTTTTTGTAAGGAAGTTGCCACAGTGCAAGAGCAAATCAAATGGTGTTAAGAATTGCCCAGGGCGAGCAAATCAAATGCTGTTAAGAATTGCCCAGGGCGAAAACTAGCACATTCTAATGGAAAATAGTAATAGCAACCGGGAAGGCAGAAAGTCAAGCACGATCTATTCTGCTGTCTACATTTAGTATATCCTTGAGCTCTATTGCGTCATACTATGGTGGGGGGAAGAACAAAATCTCATGAAATAGAATTACATAGCACCACAGACATCTCTAGTCCCCTCTCACGCAGAAATGAAATCAAGAAGGAAAATGAGCAAATAGAAAATCCAAGTATCTCCATCAACCACGCAGCTAAAGCTTTCAAGCTATAGAATTATAATGCACCGACTGCTGGACAATTCACAACCCATCAAATGACGAAAAATTCTACTTTTGAATCTTCTTCTTTCCGTTTATTTTTAATCATATGCAATGCCCATCTAAGGCGTACAGGAGGGTGGCAAGGAGTGAATGAATTACAACAATATTACACAAGTCGAAAGACCTATGGACATTGAATGTTACATCACGATCCAAATTGAGATTTGTAGCGGCTGAGAAAAAAATCAAATATCTATCAACACCACTTGTAGTGCCTTAAAAATTCACAAACCTGGCTAGCTCATAAAATATAGGCTTCACGACAAAAAACTTTGATTCCATAGCAAAATCTGCTGTCTCAGAAACCTGAATGGTTCAGAACAACCGCGGGCATCATAAAAATTCGTGACATCTCCTTCACCAGTTGTGTTACAATTAGACGTTGAACCGAAACAGCATTATATCTCCTTCTTGCACAACATAATCTTTCCCCTCTAACCTCAACTGCATACACAAAGATAAACCTTGTAACCAGCTTGAGCTATTCTTTTGTTTGCATGGGTCGGTAGGCACAAAACAGCTCTATTTATATGTTGGTACACAAGCAATTATCATTGTGAAAAAAAAACTACATACTAATAAAAACATGAGACTTAGCAGCCTCTTTAGAATTTGGGGGTAGGGGAGGCAATTAACATCTTATTTTGAAGTGCTGGAGCCAAAGTAAGAAGTTCAGGTAACAACTATAATATCCAATTACATAAACTATACAAATATCAAGGAATCGGACATTATAATGAAGTGGTCCACTAAAAAATTTAAAAAAAGGTTTGCTCCAGCAAAATGTTTTCCAATCAATAGTAATCAGAAAATAACACCAAAAAAGAAACATGGAGTCTTTACTTGTGTTCGCCAAAGCTTTTTGCTTCAGGGAGCTATTTTGGTGTTACAACTGCATGGATGTGCTAATGTGCTTACAAGCCAAAGATGGATATCCAAGGTTATTTATGGGGGCATTTTCTTACATAAAGTTTTTTAATGGCTAACATAGAAATATTTAGCTTATATACTGTTACTTTAAACATTTATCTATGTCTTAAATTATACCACAATCAGGAGTCCCAACGTTTAAACTGATTCCTGGAGTCATTTCAGGTACTGAAGCAATTATCTGGGTACATTTGGGCCATGAGGTGGACCCTATTGGGTTCAGATATATCTGAAATTGAAAAGAAGGCACCAAGGTTTTCAAATTTCAATCATACACTTGGTTCAGGTAGACTATCAAATGGGTTATATAACTGCTTTACTGTCTCAATCAAATACTACAAAGATATTCTATACACTTCCCCACACTTAAAGTTGTCAAAAATCAACGCTGTACTATCAAGAAGAACCATAAATATCAGCTAAGTTGCTCGGACTCGGGTGCGGGCATCCGATACGGGCACAGATCCGAGTGTTGGATTCGGCGAAATCTAAATTTTAAGATTCGGGGGTGCAGATCCAAGTATGGATACGGGTGCGGGGATTCGACTAAAAAATTCAAAATTATAAAAAATAGAGCTATAAGTCCGAACTCAGAACACAGCTCCTTGAATTCTTGATTTTTCTGGAACACAAAGCAGCAAATATGAGACAAATATACTACAATATTGAAGGTATGCCATTTCGCATGTCTTAAATCTATTTTATTTTTAATTTTGAGAAATCAAACTCAATTTCCCTCCGAATTTGTCGATGGACTCAGGTCAAAGTATCCGAAGTTAGTTGACCGAATCCGGGAAGTATCCCGCTCCCGCTCCCGCACCCGCTTCCGTCCCGTGTCGAGACGGGTGCAGCACCAAAAACGAAGAGTCCGCGCAACTTAGAATATCAGAAAATGCCAACTTACAAGTCCTTTTTCCCTTGCAGCAGCAAATGAACCAGCAGAAACAAAGTCATTGTAAGCAACCTGCAAAGAAGCAAAGTTAACAAACCACTTAAAAACTTAAGAAGTTCTTTTTTTTATAAGTAAAGGGAAAACCATTCAAAAACTTAATAGAAAAAACACTTGGCTAATAACATACTAAGAAGAGAAAAATATAGCTAGATGACGAATTATTGAAACTGTTTATTTCTAAGGCTCATCTGACCTAAAAATAACTAACGATGACTACTATTGTTCTACGTTAGTTGTGGTTGAGTTTGTTGACAACAAGCTCATCCGAGCTTGGGTGTGCATATGAGGTTGGAAGGTGATGGTCCTAAGCTGAAATGGTTCCAACATCTAGTTTTTGGCAAGTTTCTAGCCTTCTTATTTTCATGAGGAAAACAACTCCAAGTACTCATAAGATAGTTCTAAACAGTTCCTCACATCCAGCAGCACGAGTTCCTGGGCTACTTGAAATGCAAGAGAAAAGATAACCACGCGATTACACAAATTTTTTTTAGCAATGTAACGGATCTAAACCTTCAAAGTCACAACTAAACAAGTGCAAATCCTAAATTATTTGAGCTAAGACATCACATTCTGTGGCAAAAAGCCCATTCGACGGCATCCGCGCCCGCTTGAAAGCCTTTCACTTTCACTCTTGGATAGCTATAGCTATGGGGTTTTTCTGGCTTGAACGGGAAGAAATCCATGAGAAGAAAAGTATTTCTTTTAGAAAACAGACTTACTTAGTTCAACAAAAGGTCTTGACCAACAAAAAGAGCTTTTTCCACCAGTCTTTTAGGCCGGGTATTGAGGATTCATATATCCGCTACTATTTTGTTCAAATGGAGATAAGTGGATGCTGAGGATTCATATAACCGACCCAATTAGTTTGGATTGAGTCGTATTTGTCGTCATTGATTGAGCTAAGATCCACCCTATTAGCAGCTACTATTTAAACATCTTTTAGGCATTATTTTATGCACAAACAAGCCCTAACAGCACCAGAATAACATTAAACAAAACTTCTATATTTGCTAAGGTGGGTAAATCCACAGACTCATAATTCGTAAGTTAAAACCATGCCAGAGAAGTTATATATTTCCAGCCGTAAAATAGACTCAATTCTTCAAATACACTTATAACCACATACGACCTAACAAAACGGTTTGATCAAGCTCCACCTATCTTGTGAAACCTTGCTTTGATTTACTCTATCAATCTAAGGTGACTATTCACAGAAATGGTTACATCCAGTCTTCAAGACCAATCACATTTATGTGTATTCACAGAAATCCAAATTTTACCATTGTCAGCATATCTTCATCGTCTAAACAATGTGAAGCTTTAAGCTCTTGATCTTTATCTTTGCAATGTGTAGGATCTATGTGCATGCCTATTAAATTTTATCAGAAATATTGACTATATGGTCTTCCTCTTAAGCAAAAACAACGTACATGATGAATGTCTTGGGACAGTGACCAAAGCTTAGTTTACTGTTTCTTACGACATGCCCTACTTTAACATTTTTACATGATACTCACCGTCTCTGCCCTGATGAAGCCCTTTTCAAAATCGGAGTGAATAACCCCAGCTGCTTGGGGCGCAGTCATTCCTGTGCAATCATAATGGTTAGACAAACATGTTTAGTAATCCGTATCCTATTTAAATAGGAAATTTTACTCTTTTCTAGAAGCACAAGTAACTCAGTTACAAGTTCCCAGTAAAAGAATTTTAGAGGAAAAAACAGTTTTACTCCCTCTGTTGCAAATTCCAAATTTGGTCCCTCTATTTTTAAGTACATAAAACCTCCATTTTCTAGTGTGGCACTTCTGCTACAACAGTTAACAGAAAATTAAAGGCTGCCTTTCTTTCTCATTTTCATTAAATATTGGTGAAAAATGATAAACAGATAAATATACTTGTACATCTTGAAAGTTGATATTCATCAACAACCTCCTCGTGCTAGCTTGCTTCTGTTGCTGGTAGTCATAGCACAATTACCCTCTCTTTCACCTTCACTATCTTGTTGCATTGCTTTGTTCTATCCACAGTTGAATCTGGTACACAATTTTATCTTATTTTATCTTCAAAATTGACCTAAGCAACATCCCAGAATAATCTTTCAAAAAATTGACCCACGACGAGGAAGAGTTCGACATCAAAAGAAAATGAATTAGGGAGAAGAAAACTTCCACGTGGAGGAGCTCAGAAGGGGAAAGAGCGCTGCATATGGTTGTTTGCACGAGTACCAAGGGAGAGAAAAAGGCAGCATCCAGAGAGGGAGAATAAGTGGGAAGGCTGCTGGTTGAATGGAGAGAAAAGAACGAGACTTGCAGAGACAATTTGCGGGGAGGGGGGAAGGATGAAAATGATAAGCATGAAGGGATTAGAACTTTTTTGCTTTCCCTTTTTCCCCTTTTAAATGATTAAAACTAAATATTTTAAGAAAAGGAAAAGACGATGGTAGTTAAAAGAAAAGCTAATTTGCCATTTAAGTAAAGCTACTAAGGACAAGGACACAAGGATATTCTATTAAGTTAAGTGCCATTAACATAGGATTAAAAACAAAATCAGGAAAAGTGGATGTTTTATGTGCTTAGTCAGATAAAAGAAATGAGCAAAATTGGAAGTAATATAAGAGAGGGACCAGAGCCGCTTTTTTCCCCTTTAAGAAAAGAATAAACTAGAGCA
Organism: Nicotiana obtusifolia; assembly: GCA_002018475.1. Lineage (NCBI taxonomy): Eukaryota > Viridiplantae > Streptophyta > Magnoliopsida > Solanales > Solanaceae > Nicotiana > Nicotiana obtusifolia. The sequence continues at coordinate 36,053 of MCJB01048177.1, read as the reverse complement.
AATATAGTGCAAACCTTCGAGTATGGTCCATGCTTTTGTTTCCTGCAAATTGCCCGAAAATAAACTCAACACACATAGACTATAGTACCAAAAGCTATGCCAACAACCAAAAGTCACTAAAGCTTTTTTATTTGCTTCACCTTCTCGCCAGAAGTGAAGTATGTACGCAACCCTAGGAGACCATAAGTTTCTCTGATAAGATTTCCTAGGCCACTTTCATCGACACCAAGAGATTTCAAATATTCTATTCTCTCTTCTAAAGGAAGTTCCGATAGCTCCGATTCAACCTGAAATTGGAAGCTCAGAAATATGTAGCAACTGGAAGTAACCCTTGGATGCCAAAAAGATTTTTAAAAGTGCAGAAAACTAGATTCATTTTACCACATCATAACTCTTACTCGCTGAAGATGGAAAAAGCAAAAAAGAAAAGGATATGTATAACAAAGAAAACAACTAGGTAATAACTGGTTCTCTCCCTAAAATGGTTTGGTTAAAAGATCTCGATTTCCATGGTCATTTCATGCTTCTCGCCCCTTCACTCATAGGTAAGTGATGTCACATATTCCATATTTCCTTCTGATATTACTTTATCATAAGAGCTTCTAGACTCCTAGCGAGGACCAAAACTACATATGACAAATAAAGCCGTTTACGATAGTGCAAATAGGATGAAGATCTCCGGTTGAAATGGAATAACCCGTGAATTTTGATTCATTCAAATACAAAAGAAAAAGTCTGCTGAAAGATGTCAACAAACCTGCGCTGAAATTGTTACCACTCCAGAATTTAACTCAGAAGCTGTTTTTATTACTTCTTTGACGTGAGGATTATTTTCAGGCTCAGACACCTCTGATTCTGCTACATTTGCCACAAATATGACAGGCTTCATAGTGAGAAGACAAAGATGCTTAATAGAATCCTTTTCAAACTCTGACAAAGATATTGATCTTGCTGGTTTTCCATCCATTAGTGCTGGTTGTATTTTCTCCAAGGCAGACATTTCTGCTTCCTCCTGAAACGAGAATACCAAAAATAAAAATCCCAAAGAGCACGATTGTAACTTACAAATGGGATGTCAATCAAACAACAGTTAACATTTTAGAACCTTGCAAGGATGAACCACCCAATCTCCCAGAAACGAAAAGATAAGTTTACCTTTACTTTAGCTTGTGAATCTTTAGCTCTGCCTTTTTTGAGTTTCTCGATTCTTTTCTCAATCTGCATTCTTGTAAAAGATGAAACTTAGTGCCATCAGTTGGCTCACATACCCAGAAACGTTACGAGGAGAAAGCAAAATTACTGCTAAGAAAGAAAGAAAATATTATCATCCACACCCCTTGTCTTCTGCACATTCTGTTGGAGGCATGCATGCTTCATAGGTACAGAAAAATCTAGATATTAATAAACACACACCGTGCTATACTATCATTATCACATACGATCGAATCTTTTTTTTGAGATGGCACATATGATCAAATCTTTATTTGTCCATCTTAACAAAAAGATGTACTGCTCATGGGTCTTTCTGTCCTCTTTTTCCTCCAAGCTGTCATCTTAACATTCTTCAGCCTGCCTCCGGCATGAGCTATACTCCTACTTCATGTTGGACAAATGAGGAGCTCGGATAATTGATTGCCTCTTCAATTAAGCAACCAAAGATAAGCGCAATAATTCCCTTCATCCCCATCATTTATTGTTCTATATCCTACATTGTCCTATCTGAGCGCAAACAAAATAAGTTATTATTGCAAATAAACCATCTATTTTTTTAAGTATTTCACTTCACTCTCAACTAAACTCTAGACATCATCTCAGGAGGACCTCAAGTACGATAGGCAACATAGTTCCTCTCCATCTGATGTGCTTAAAAAAAGAATTATATTTCCCTTACTGTTCTGAAACTAATGCTTTTTGAAAAAATTTATTAGAGTCCATAACAGTTAATTTTTTGTTTAACTTTTTGTTCCATTAAATACGTCAGCCATCGATTCAGAAGGCAAATGTGTATTTCATAGACAAGATGGTCCAAAAGCATGACTTTATGTTTTATTTTCAGGTCATACTGAAAGGGTGAAGAGGAAGTTTTACTTTTAGTCTTTTCAAGAATGTCTCAGCTTCCTGATTGCAAATTAAGTGATAAGCTAAAATTTCTGCGTAGAGCTTAGTTAAGAAATCATTCCCCTCAACCAACGATCAAGAAGTTTTCCTTATTCACTTGACAGTTTACCGACCCACATGATACTTACTGAATGTGCATTCTGGAATGTACGAGAATTTGTGAGATGAAACATCTACATCATATGCATTGGTTTTATAATTCTAATAGATAACTCAACAACTACATTACTAGTCCTACCCGGCAGTACCGTAGATAATCTTGTCTTCCTTTATTTTTCCATCTCTCTTATCATATTTATGATATTAATCAGACAAAGAAACTTAGAACTGACACTGACTGCAACAAACACAGAAAATAAATGACCGTACTTATAGTTTCAATAACATTTTAAATCATTAGTACTATGACCCTGTTCTCAAGCAAGATACAAATTTTGTATGACAAACATTCAAACTCGTTTTATCTAACAGATGTTATCACTTCTTCATAATACAAATTTAAAAAGTAACCTACATGCAACAGTACCAAAGATATTCATGTTGGTTGTCAGTATAACAGCCAAGAACACCCATTAGTTTTCGTGAAAATCAAATGCTATTAACCTCTACCCTTGCAGATCAGAAATTAAGTGATGAATGAACCACCAAACTGATTTCAGAAAGGAATGAAGTTAACAACAATAATGGAAAAAGAGAAGGAAGAAAAAATGTAAATGGATCCCAATGACAACTGCTTTTTTTTTTTCCTTAGTTGTTTGGGAGATTTTCATGCAGTTTCTTTAAAGATTATACATTAGCATACCGTACCTGTAAAGCAGAATTGTAACAAATACCTGATCCATGTCTGAGAATACCAATTCCAGATTGATCACATCAATATCAGATTTTGGATCAACCTTCCCATTCACATGGACAATGTCATTGTCCTCAAAACAACGTACCACCTGAAATAGTACACAAAAGCAGTTCCAGTAAGTGAGGAACAGAAAATGTAACGCTGAACTCTTCTAAAATCAACAAGGCAAAGTGTGCTGATGGAACACTTTTCTTCTCTTCACATGCACAGAGACTAGGAATGGAATAAAAAGCAAAGTAAAGCCTCATAACTCAAAGGAGAAAAGAAGGCCTTTGAATGATTTATTTATGCTTATTTTCATACTACAAATACATTTGGAATTATTAAGTCTAGAAAAGAAAGTAAGAAAGTTTAAAATTGTCTTGACGCTAATTGAGTAAGTACAGATCATTATCAAAAAACAATCTCAAGCTGACCATGGCAATATTAAGTGATCCTTCGAAGGATGCTGCCTGGTGGAACACTTTCCTACTACCTACTTAGGTCTCCCCTTTGGGTGCTAGACACAGGGCAACTGATATCTGGAATGTGATCATTGAAAAGTTTGAGAAAAGATTTGCATCATGGCAGCAGCAGTACTTTTAGTGTTTTGGATAATATACCTACCTATTTTATGCCCCTATTCCCAATCCCAGTGAAAGTGCAAAAACAACTTGACAAACTCAGAAGATCTTTCCTATGGGAGGGTAACAGTAAAGAACATAAGTTCCACTTAGTCAAATGGTCCAAAGTTACAATGCCCAAAAACACTTGGCGGCCTTGGGGTTAAAACCGAGCACTTTACAACAAAAGCATGCTTATGAAGTGGCACTGGAGATATTACCAGGAGGAAGCTGGCTTTTGCACTAATGGTCAGAACGCCATATGGAACTGGGCTGTGGAAGAGTATCATGAAACTTCAGGTGGATTTCACAAGAAACACATCACTGCAGGTGGGAAATGGGGTACACATACAATTCTGGAAGGACAAATGGTTGGGGCACACTACACTAAAGGAGGTCTATCAAAGATTATTCCTAATTGCAACCAATCCAGACTCTACTATTGCTCAAAACAGGGAGGACAACACATGAAATCTAAACCGAAGAAGGGATCTTAATGATTGGGAGATAGAAGATCTGGCTTCACTTCTTGGAAGCCTGCATAACAGCATAGTCACCAGCCACATAAGAGACAGACTTAAACGGGGCAACAACAAAGAAGGCACTTACTAAGTCAAATCAGGCTACTCCCACTTGAGCTCCAATAAAGAAATGATTGATCAATAGCCTTGGAAATTAATCTGGATAAGTAAAAGTTGCCACCAAAAGTTACCAGCTTTAGCTGGATCACTCTAAAGGGTGCTTGCTTAACACAGGACAATCTCATCAGGAGAAATTTTCAACAACCTAATAGGTGTTATATGTGCCTCTACAAGTCTAATACAATTAACCATTTATTTCTTCACTGCTCAGTTGCAACAGACATGTGGAACATGTTCCTAACTCTTTTTGGCCTGTATTGGTCTATGCCATGTAGTGTCAGGGAAGCTTTTGTGAGTTGGTGCTCGTGGAAAGTTGAGAAAACCGTCAAAAGGATCTGGGAGACGGTTCCTGCTTGTATTTTGTGGTGCATATCGACTGAAAAGAATCAGAGACGCTTTGATGAGATTTCACCTGCCAATCATTCACTTAAAACCAAATGCTTAGTTAATCTTTTTAGTTGGGTTAATCTTACCCCCGTTTATTACGTTGAATCTTTTTTGGAATTTATCAGCTCCTTAGTCTTATGATAAATTTTTTGTTTGTTATATCTTGGGCTGATACCTTCTGTTTCTTTGTAACCTTTGCATCTTCTTGTGCCTTTTGTTAATGATATTTCACTTACTTTATAGAAAAAAAGGATGCTGCCTAGTGGAAAGGAAATTTGTTCATTTATTATCAAAAAGGGATACATCAAGATCTATATTTTCATTTTTTTTTTAATCATCTTTATACCAAGATCAAGTCACACTCTTCAATAATGTCAATCACATGATTCATCATCACTTCCACGGAAATGGGCTCTATAAAAGTAAAAAAGAATTCAACATAGAACAAGATTATAGATAATAATGACATAGGCACTTGAAAGTATATAAAACCTGAAGTATGGAGTCCACTTCACGAATATGCGACAAGAACTTATTCCCCAGGCCCTGCCATAGAAATTTTTATAAAGCTATTGTCTTATCTTCAATTTATAAAGCCACCGATGCAAGGATACAATAAGTAAAAAGATTGACTTATATTAATTGATGCTAGAAACTTTAGGTATTGAGAATAAACCTCCCCTTGACTGGCTCCCTTTACAAGCCCAGCTATATCAACAAACTCTATTGACGCTGGGACTGCTCGTTTGGATTTGCTTAGATCAGAAAGAATATTGAGACGTGTATCAGGAACAGCAACAATCCCTACATTTGGCTCAATTGTGCAAAATGGAAAATTGGCAGCCTGAGCCTTCCCATTCTCAACCTGCAAGAACATAATGGCGTGTAATGGCTATGAGGATAAGTGACCAACTGCAAACATACCAGCAGATAATTAAAGGAGTTATCTGACAGCAAACTCCACTAGTAAAGTATTAAATTTCCAGCATATGTTATCATTTGTTAGCTTTTCAGACTGGAAGTCACATAGAATAGAGCACAGTAACATATTAATAGTAGTACATATGCAACTGACACTTACTACCGAACAAAAATTAAAGAACTGTCGAACACATATGGACCAACTAATTAGCAATCAATATAAGTAATAGCATTGGTAATAATTGCATAAACAGTTCTATCAGTTAATGCTAGAGGGAACCGGAGATACTTGAAGTTTAAGACACAGCGCGATCTACATCAACAACCATAAAAAGAAGCAGCACTAGAATTACCATTTTGCTGGTTTAACACTTGAACTGACACCCAACTCCTCGAGCTATGACATTGAACTCCAATTTTATATAAAGATAATCATCAGTATCTAGCTTTAATACCCGCGCAATCCACAGAATGCAAGAAAATATAGAAATTCTGCAATAAATTTTTTCCAGCATGCAGAACTAGTAACAGAATTATCAACTCAAAACCTCAGTTAGAATCCCTCTGGCTAGCAAATAATTCATACAGATATCCAGTATGCATTTATCAGATAGAATAACATCAATTCAGCTCAGCTCAGCAATAAAACTCAAGGAGCATCTGGGAATATATACAAAATCAATCTTCCAATGTAAAGGCTGTTTTATAGTGTGACATATATATGTATGTATGTATGTATATGTATGTGCGTATATGTATGTATGTATATGTATGTATGTAATGTGTGTGTGTGTATATATACATACATATTGTATATGTATGTGCATATATGTATGTATGTATATGTATGTATGTATGTATGTATGTGCGTATATATATGTATGTATGTATGTATGTATTAAGAAATACACTAAATATCCGGTATTATAGTTTGGCAGTTGAACCGCTATCAATTTTCAATTAACTGCATCTACCTTCATTTCCTTCTGATAGAAGCACCGGTAACTAAACTCCAGTAAACATCTAGCTCATTAAGGAAATAAAATTTCCAAGTATTTATGCGCATTATACCCGCGTACTCGTAGTTCAATTTCTAAGCTTCTACGTCCAGTTTCTGAGTATCAATTGCATAAGCGGCATTTCAACAAATATGTGGTATACATTCACGTGAAGGAAAGATTAGAAAGTACATAGACTTACAACGGCGTTAAACAGCGTGGACTTGCCGACATTGGGAAGGCCAACGATGCCGGCTCGCAAACTCATGCTTATCTTAGCAACGGAGAAGCGCCTTTTGATGAGTAACACATGATGCGCGGGTTCCGAGAGTCTTAAAGAGTTATTGAAGAGAGAAGACTTGAGCGGAACTGCCATGGAAGGAAGAAGGTGAGAGCAAGCCATTCTCGCCATTACCAAATGAAGTGCTTGTTGAGTGGAACTGTTTTAAGTGGAGGACACACGCGCAGAGTTGGGGCTTAGGCTAATCTTGTATCTATCGCGGGGCTGCTAATCTTTCTCGGGTTCCTTCACAGATTGCGGTGTTATTTAAATTTTATTATATGATATTGTTGTCTTAATGGTTGATATACATCCTTCCATAATGTAGCATTATAGATGGTATCGTGTCGATGTATATAATATTTGAATAAATTGTAATACAGGACAAATATAGACAAGAAAGGATGGTCCGCCGCCCGGTTATTCGTATATAATTCATGTTATACTGATATTTTTTGTCTTTTTCTTATTTTTTTTATTTTTTTCATCTTTGTAACTATTTTTGTTCAATCTCATTTTTATTATTTATTTAAATTATAAAGTTATATTTGCTTTTTTCTTTCTTTTTTCTAGATCTCAAATTTTTTGTTTGAATTTGATTTTAATTGTTTTTTTATCCATCTAATTTATTTTTTCTTTGATCTAAAAAAAAGACCAAAAACTCTTAGTGTGGTTATCATCTATTTATTTATGCACCTAATTTTTTTTGTAAAGCGAACCAAATTAATTCAAAATGGATCTAACTGAAAGAAAGTGAATTAATTCAAAACGAGTTGATCAAATATGCATCCCAATTTAATCCCCTTGAGTAGTGATAAGTTTACATTAAATCTGGTGGCACCCGCAACCATCAAATCCTGGATCCTCCTCTGATTTCATAATGTTATACAACAATATGAAGAATAAACTTGCAATATTATAAAGAAAGTAAGGTAAGAGGTAATATCATTATATAAAAACGGGGTAGGGCGCGGCTCCTCAATTCTCAATCCCGACCTACACAAGTGGTTTTTTAACCCACATTTGGAAAACTTATGTTAGGTTCTTAGTAGCAAATCAGCGACCTTTTCTTCTTTTACTTCACATAGCTTTTTGTCTCCTTGATAGCTGGAAGTTCTCCAAAAGTATGAAAAGCTGGAGGACTCTATACCATCCATTCCGGTGTGGTTGGATTATGTTCAATAGCCCAAGGACTTGGAGCACATCTTTAGTTCTTTCCATTGCTTGAAGTGTTTGTTATGACCACGAAGAAACGACTAATCCCAACTACAGATATATAAGAGTCAAAACGGTTCCATCCAGTGTAAGCATCTAGATAATCTGGAATGCGACCACGCTAGTCGGGATTTTGGGAAAGGCAGAGAGCTCTCTAGGCTCTCCTGATCAAATTGAGAGTTCGTTTGCCAATCCATGAATATGCTGCACCCAACAGTTCGAGGAGGGTAGGGTAAAGGATAAAATATAATTTGTTTTAATAATAAAAGAGGGCAAGATAAGAAAAAAAAATAAGAAAACGACGTGATCACACCAAATCAGTCGTTCCATAAAGTGACACTTTTTGTCGTTACGTAACAACGAATTTAACGTTCAATACAATAAAATTTAAGTAACAGTCAAAACAAACATTATATTTAGCGTAACAATACGATACAATACAACAGGTAACAACCATCCAAACGAGCCGTTAAATTATTATTTATGTATATCATTATGTTTTTCTAGCATAATTATAACTTATCTTTTATTCTAACTTTTTATATATTATATTTATAATATTTTTCCTATAATATTGTAAGTTTACCGTTGGTGCATGATATCATAAAACATCATAATTTATTCAAACGTTATATTCACCAAAATAATACAATACAATAAGATATATTATGAAACGATATATAAATAACTAGGGGTTTTCGGAAAGCCACACCAAATCGAAAAGTCAAACAAAAATGATTAAAAAAATTTAATTATGTTTGGTTGGATTTGGTTTGGTATTGAGTAAAAAAAATTCGAACGGAACCGCTATATCAATAAATATAATTTCCGTATATATTTTTATGACTTTATATAGAACTTTCTTTAAAAAAAGTCTAGAAATATTTGGGATTCTCTTATGGGGTGTAATATTTAATAGAATATAAAGTGCTCCATCTTTATTTACTTCAAATAATGGGTTGTATCGTCACTTTCTTATCAAGTGTTATTGAAATGCGCCAATCTCTTTGTTCTTCCTTGTTCATATATCAATGTCTATTAAATTCTTATATCTTTTTCGAATTTGAAAATAATTTAAAAATAAATAGAACATATCGGTATCTAACGTAATTCTATGATACTCCTGGAACTTTGGAGCACTCCGGTTCAGCTAGGTCTATAGTTCCGGAATTTATATGCGAATCAAGGAAGTTTTACAATCACCGACTCAAACCCATTGTCGATATCCCCGTCTCAATCCTCATCCATTCTTCTTTTTCTCGAAGAGGGCGAGTCTTCGTCATCATATTGAATTCCGTATTTAATTATTAAATTCGGTTAATCTTGAACGCGTACATCAACGAAATTAGACGACAAAAAAATAACTATCATGTGTTACTAAGAAAATTCTCCCATAAGAATATTTTAATGGATCATATGTTTGTTAGTTTTTTCAAATTTTACTAAATATATATTTACTAATAAAAACTTTAACAAAATAAGGAAAACCCCGATAAAACCGAATCATCCAAACTGATATAGTTCGTTTGGTTTGATTTTGATAAAACTCGAACCAACCTGGTCCATGTACACCTTTAATAATAACCATCCAAACAATTGTCAGTGACCACTGTATTCATAAAATTACCAAATTAATACCAAAGTTGAATTTGGGCCCAAAAAAATAATAAATAAAAATAAAGAAACACACCAAACCCTGCCATTATATATTTAAATTAAAAATGAGTGTATGGCGAAAGAACCATTAATATGATATTTTAATTTAGCAAAGAAAAGTTAGAGCTAATATTGAAGATAAGTTTGATTGTGAAAAATATCATATAAAAGTTAAACTTAATTAGTTAAATAAAGTTGATTTTTTTAATTTAATAAAAATGATGTATGAAGATTGAAGAAAATAAAAGATAAGTCAAAATAGGAGGAAAGAAAGTACCTTTATTCATTGGTTCAATCTATCTTTTCGTGACAACTAGGCTTGGTAGAGCCTAACCTCATACCTCAAAGGCCTGAACAAGAAGCAACAATAGCAGCAGGATGATGAAGTCTATTATAAAGTTTGTCAAAATTAGCAACGTTTAAATAATTTTTTTAAAAATAAATATATTTTTACTAGGGATGTTACAACCAGCTATTAGGTGTCATTTTCGATGTTTTCCTAACCTTAAAACAGTTTAATAATATTGGATCAATGTTTGGTGTCATTTTTTTTTACCTTTTTTAACCTTAAAACAGTTTAACGTTATTGGATCAAAGTTTGATTTTCTTAGCACTAAAGTAATTTAGCCACCACTTCATTAGAACGCGGCTCATTAAACGACATAAAACAACTCAATCTTCAATTAATTGCACTTGATAGCCCATATTGGCTCTTTAACCTAAAAAATTAGTAATATGTAAACATCGCAAAAGTAGCTTTTTGATATTTTCTATTCTTTTTTCTACTAAAGTTTTTATTCGAATTTCTTTCAATTTCTCTCCCTAAACTTCTTATCTCAGTAAACTGATATTCGGCTGAAAGTATGTATATTCATATGCATACTGCCTCACATTTTACTTATATTTTGTGGAATTTGTATTTGGAATGTAATAATTTATTCTAATTCATGGTATTTTTATGTGTAGGAGTCACCCAGAGGCAATGTGGGACGAAAGTGCACGATTTGAATCAAAAAGGGAACAAAACAATAAAATGGGCCACTGTAGCGCCCTGAGTAGTGCGTCACGCTACCCATGGCGCAGTTTACAGATATGAAAATTTTAGCCAACGGGCTAGCGCCAGGGCTAGCACGACACATTACCCTGGACGCTGGGTGACAGGACACTCTCCTACTTCGCTCTGGACAGCATTTTGATGGTCCTACACACCCCCAACCCGTATAAAAAAAAGTCTAAACCTACTTTGGAGGAGGAGACACCGCTTTGAGAGGAAATCACAAGCACAGAACACTCGGGAGCACGGAAGTCATCCATTCTTCCATTCTTCATCTAATATTCATAGCTTTTATGGTTGAAAACAATATTTTGATTATTTTCATGAACATGGGTGGCTAAGATCCTCATTATTCTGCGGTTATGGGTCGTTATTGACTATTGTAGTTTGACGGTTGATTTTTTGGCTTGTATTATCATATTAATTATTTATTAAATCTTGCACTTAATTATTCTGTTGTGTAGCTAACAATAGGATATTATCTACGAATTTATAGTTGAACTCGAAAGTGGGAACTATAGATTGCATATAGGATTAAATAGAGTAAGTTCTTGAATCCGGGCATCGGAGAATAGATTCGCGATTAGGATAGACATATTCTAGTTTCCTTACTTGGTTATTTTTGCAGGAAATACACATGAGTTCTTGTTAATTTTGAGTCTATAGACAAATAGTCTTAGGTTGGCTTGGATAGGCGAACAAAGCGTCGAAAGAACTTCACGAGCATAATAAACCCTGCTAATCAACAAATTAGATAAATCAAGTGTGTAAATCAACCGGAAGAACACAATAGGAGAGACATTAATCCCAAAATATTCTCATCACATTGAATTCTTTCTAAGTGTTTGTTTGCTCTACTTGCGGTCTTATTTTCTTATTAGTTTTGTAGTAATTTATTGATAAAAATCATCATCATTTTCTTCACGACTACTTGAGCAATAATTTATAAATAGTTTATATTGGACAATAGTTGATCATAAATCCTCTTGGGAACGATACTTTCTCATCACTTTATTACTTGTTGACCGCATATACTTACGTGTGCGTTTGGACCTAACAAGTTTTTGGCGCCGCTGCCGGGGATTTAGAAATTAACTACTTGTCCGAAATAAGCTTTTAGTTGTTTTTGTTCAAGATTTTTTTTTTTGTTGTTTCTGACTCTAAAGGTGTTCACATTGAATGCTAAGAAGAAGTAACAATTTGAACAATCTTCTGCCTTTTGATTTTGAACCTGAAAGACTCTTCCACAGGTTAAGGAGGGAGGCGGAAGCAAGAGCAAGAATTGCAGAGTTGGGCATCATAGTCCAAGCACAGCCAATCGAGATGGAAGAAAATGAAGGCCTAGTCACGTGAACATGACTCAGGCTATCGTTAAGCCTGATATAACCGGGCACTTCGAGCTGAAATAGTACATGGTGCAACTTATTCAATCCACAGGGCTATTTGTGGGTTTATCAAGTGAAGATCCCCAGAGGCATATACATATTTTTTTGGAGATTACAGAAACGTACAACTATCCGAACGTCTCCAAGGACTATGCCAAACTGACTTTGTTTCACTTTTTTTTATGGGGGGAAGCAAAGGAATTGTTAAACAAAGAGCCTGCAAACTCAATCCTCACACGGGATGATCTAGCACGGAAATTACTCATTAAATTCTTCGCCACAAAGAAAACAAAGTCACTGAGAAGCCAAATTTTAGGGTTTCAACAAAAAGAGGGCGAGACTCTACATCAGGCCTGGAAGAGATATAAAAAGCTACTCAGAGATTAACCTCGTCACTGTCAAACTGATGAAGTGTTGGGACACATTTTTGTGGATGGGTTGGACGAGATCTCCAAATTGAATCTAGACTTAGCTTGTGAAGGAAGGTGCATGCAAAAGACATACAGTGAGATTCAGACTTTGCCGAACAATTTCACTGCAAACGATCATAACTGGCAAGGTGAGGGTGAACCAAGAAGAATGATCAGACAGAAAGCAGCAAGTACACTCGAGCTAGATGAGATGTCAGCCATGCGGGCAGAAATTTCTAAACTTACCCACGAAGTGGCTAAGATGGCAGTTGGTCAAGGGTATCAAATGCAGCAGGTTCAGAGGATGGCCATATGTTGTGAAATTTGTTGAGAAGGTCACACGAGTGACCAATGTTCGGTAAATCCAAAATTTATTTATTTTGTGGGCCAGCATAGCAGAAGTCTAATGAACCAAAATGCACAATATGGGAACACTTATAATCCCAACTGGAGGAATCACCTTGAACTTCTTATGGGGTGGAAATCAAAATCAAAATCAAAATCAAAACCAATACAGACCCCAAGGAAACTACAACCAAAGTCAGAAACCACCACAACAAGCAGAAGATAGCACAAATGACTTGTTGAAAAAGTCGTTACTTGACAACCAACAACTTAGAACCGACAATCAACAACTTCAGCTTGACAATCAATAACTCAGGACTAATTTCAGAAATTTGGAGAGGCAATTCGGGAAAGTAGGCTCCAATCAGAATGTTAGGCTTGCTGGAGCACTCCCAAGACACTTAGAAAAATCCCATAGAATATGTGCAAAAATCGAAAGATGGATTCCAAGTACAAAAAGTTCTTAAATATCTTGATCTAGGTGCGAGTGAATCTACCTACGGTAGAAGTGCTACAAGAAGTTTCTAAATATGCCAAGTACCTGAGAGACATTGTGGCCAACAAAAGAAGGTTGGCAAAGTTTGAAATGGTTGCACTTACTGAGGAGTGTAGTTCTAGAGTACAGAGTAAGCTCCCACCTAAGTTGAAGGATCCAGGTTGTATTACGATTCCCTTGGCGATTGGAAAATACGAGGTTGGTAGAGCCTTGTGCGTTCTGGGATCGAGCATTAATTTGATGCCACTATCACTGTTCAAGCAGCTCGATCTAGGAGCACCTAGGCCTACTGCTATAACTCTACAGCTAGCAGATCGGTCATTAGCAGTACCTGAAGGAATTATTGAAGATGTGTTGATACGAGTGGGAAAGTTTATCTTCCCTGCTGATTTCATTATTCTTGACTACCTAACAGATGAAGAAGTGTCTATTATTTTGGGGCGACCATTCCTGACTACTGATGGAACAATTATAGATGTGAGGGGAGGAAAACTGAAGATGAGACTATGTGATGAGGAAGTCACTATTAATGTGTACAAGGCGCTTAAACTTCCAAGCACTATGAGGATTTGTGCATGATCTCGGTGGTAGAATCGATTTTTATAGAGCAAGGTCTTTATATGGAGCCTACTGGCATGGAAAAGAAAGTCGAGTTAGAAGAAGTGATGTTGTGAGCTGAATGTGTAAAGGTAAAAGAGAAAAGGGTCAAAGAGGAAAGAGGAGATCCTCCTAGAGCACGTAAAAAAGCAAAACACCATGGAAAAAGGAGAAAGCGAAAGCGCCCGACCTGAGTAGAGTAGCAGAGTCGTGCCACAACTATAAATAAGGTTCTTGTTGAGAGGCACCCCAGCATGTATTTTATTTTATTTTATTATTTTTAGTGTTACTTTTTGTTTGTTTTTATTTTGCAGATTAGGGGAAGTCTGAGCAACCGAAGTTGAAGCTGAGGAGCATGTTTGAGTTTAAGTGCGGGGTCGTCCCGACCCTTAATATTGAGGATCATATTTCTAGCTAGACCCTCGAGGGTCTCAAGGAGTATCTCTTATCCTTGTTTTAATATCTTTTTCTGTGATCCATGCATCGAGGACTATGCATAACATAAGTGTGGGGTGGGGGAACTACTTTCTGAGTGTACTTGTATAAAAATTTTCTTTCTCATTAGTTTTTAAGCGTAGCTAGTAGTAGTTAGTTTAGAATAGCAGAAAATTAATTTAAAAAACGAAAATATGAAAAATCAAAAAAATAAATAGAAAAAGCTCGGATTTTTTTCGATGATGGATCTCTTGGACAACTTTCTTGAGAAATTAAGGTCCGATTAAAAATACCAAAATAATTTTCTTTTAATTTTTTTTTTAGGATAGTTGGATAGTATCCCTTGGTTTTTCTTTAGGCGCCGGTTCATTTTCAAGGGTGTAGTCTGAACCGAGTATTTTGATTTTTTTTTTTTAGGAGTACGATAGGAAGAAAACTGAGTTCCTCTAAATATCTGTTGACATGTTTGGTGCTGGTACATTACGCTATGGCATGCGCTTTGTCTACCTGTTATATTTGATTTGAATTGTGATGCCTAAGTAAAATAGATAGCCTAATCTGTGACGCCTGTTCTGAGTTGTTTGACTGGTATGTCACCTAGTGCATTATTGCTTAAAATTTCTTAACTATATGTGCTTGCTTGACTTGAGACTTGAACAGAACCGTCTTGATTGAGTCATGTGCAATGTATGTGTAAGGATTCATGATATTCTATGCTATCTTGTATAGTCTAGAACTTGCCCTGTGTGTTAGTCAAAGAGAAATCTTTAAGTTGTGCTAATCTAGAAGATGACGTAGGCAGTTTTTTGCTTGATCATGGATGTGCTTGTCATTTACAAATAAAATTATCCCGTTGCTATCCTCTTTGAGCCTATAGACCTTTTCTTTGGCACCCACATTACAAGCCGTATCCCTAATTTTGTTCTTAACTTAAGCTTGTTGAACCTTTACCTCCAAAGGCACTTAGTCGCTAAAAGAAATAAGGTGGGAGATTGGGAAGTAACTTTTGATTGGAACCATGGAAGGGCCCACAAGGTACACTAAAGTTATAAAAACCCACTAGCAGATGAACCTTAATGTAATGGGGGTGTGTAGAAAAAGAAAAAAAAGAGAGAAGAAAAAGCAAGGGAAGAAATACAAATAATGTTGATATTCAAAAAGTAAAAAAACGCACCTAATCTTACTGATTCATGCTAGTGAGGAAGTAGAAGTACTTAATTAAAAAAAGGGCTATGTTATGTATGGGTGGTGGCAAGTGATTGGTTTAGAAGAATATGTGCTCGATTTTGAGTGTAGTGTATTAAATTGCTTAGGAGGGTTAGTCATTATTTGTATCTTACCCGTCCCTTAACCTGCATTACAACCCATAAAGTCCTAATTGATCCTAGACTTGGCTAGCTTAGATTAGTAGAGATGTACACTACAGGCAAGCTTATGGTACAACTACAGGATGTACATGAACTTTTTTGTGAGAGTGAGTAAATTTTATTCAATTGTGTGATGTTCTTAATTTATGTTCAAAGTAATATTCAAATGTGTGGACTATTTCTATATTCACTCTCTTATTTGATGGTGAGGGCACATGATCTCATGACGAATTGGTAATGTTGTTAACTTCTCTTGTTGTGTGAGTGCGCGAGTTGAGGGTGCTTAGTCGTAACGAGTCATCTCTTGAGGTAGGATGGTTATGGGTAGGTTGTTTGAATTGGTTAAATAAAAATGTTTATACTTGGGAATGTTTAAAAATGAGAAGAATGTAAATTTCGTATGTTCATGCTTGATTGTCGGTATTGACCATAGTCAAAGATAGAGCGTATGATTGAAAAAAATTGAATTGTTCCTCCAGAATTGATATGTATGTTGTTGGGGTATAGTTGATAGTTTCATTGCTCGAGGGTGAATGAGAGTTTAATTGTGGGGTGTTGATATTCGGCTTAAAGTATGTATATTTCTATGCATATTGCCTCACATTTTACCCATATTTTGTGGAATTTGGATTTGGAATGTAGTAATTTATTCTAATTTATGGAACTTTTATGTGTAGGAGCCACCCGAAGGCAATGTAGGACGAAAGTGCACGATTATAAAACAAAAAGGGAACAAAATAAAAAAATGGGCCAGTGTAGCGCCCTGGGTAGTGCATCGCGTTACCCGTGGCGCAGTTTACAGATCTGAAAATTTTGGCCAACAGGCCACCGCCAGGGCTAGCGGGATGCTACCCTGGACGCTGGGTGACGAGACATTCTCCTACTTTGCTCGGGACAGGGCTTTGACGGTCCTACACACCCCAACTCGTATAAAAAGAAATCTAAACCTATTTTGGAGGGAGAGATGCCACTTTGAGAGAAAAACACAAACACGGAACACTCAGGAGCACGGAATTCATCGATTCTTCCATCCTTCATCTAATATTGATAGCTTTTATGGTTGAAAATAATATTTTGATTATTGTCATGAACATGAGTAGCTACGAACCTCATTATTATGGGGTTATGGGTCGTTATTGACTATTGTAGTTTGACGGTTGATTGTGTTGATTGAATTATCATATTAATTTATTTATTCAATCTTGCACTTAATTATTCTATTGTGGTAGCTAACAATAGGATACTGTCTACGAATTTATAGGTGAACTAGAAGGTGGAGACTATAGATTGCATATATGATTGAATAGACTAAGTTCTTGAATCCGAGCATCGGAGAATAGATTCACGATTAGGATAAGACATATTCTAGTTGCCTTACTTGGTTATTTTTGCAGGAAATACACACACATTCTTGTTAATGCTGATTCTATAGCCATATAGTCTTAGGTTGGCTTGGATAGGCGAGTAAAGCGTCGAAAGAACTTCACGAGCATAATAAACCCTGCTAATCAATAAATTAAATAAATCAAGTAAGTAAATCAATTGGAAGAACGCAATAGGAGAGACATTAATTCCATAACCCTGAAATATTCCCATCTCAATAAATTCTTTCTAAGTGTTTGTTTGCTCTACTTGCGATCTTATTTGCTTATTTCCTTATTAGTTTAGTAGTAATTTAGTTAATAAAAATTATCATCATTTTCTTCATGACTACTTGAGCAATATATATAGTTTAGATTGGACAATAGTTGATCATAAATCCTCATGGGAATGATACTTTCTCATCACTTTATTACTTGTCGACAGCATATAAGTTGTGTGTGCGTTTGGACCCAACATGTCCTATAGATCCTTTTTAGGTTGAAATCTTCAGTGGTATCTCCTCTCGTTTCAGAGATTTGGTCGATGCATATGCTTTTGTTATTTTCTGTTCTCTTTTTCTACTAAAGTTTTTATTTAAATTTCTTTCATTTTCTCTCCCCAAATTCTTTATCTCAGTGTACACGTCCTACGGATTCTTCTTCTTCTTTTGAGTTTCTCATTGATTTTGGAAATCACTATTAATAGTGATATACATAGAGGAAGTGTAACGGTGATATATTTGGATATACACTGTTATATACATGATTACACATATGTTGCTTATTACAATTGTGACAATGATATACATGAATATATTGTTATGCATGGGATAACAAGTGTAGCAGTGATATACATGGATATACACTATTATACATGGAAGTATACTTGGTGTATAGATTTTGTCTTTTACAAGTGTAACTACTATATACATGAATATACAAGTAATATGCATGGGGATTGATGGAAACTTAGGGTCCACCAGGTTCTCTATAAGTTCCCACAGAACACACACAATAAGAGATAAGTAAATGACACAATAGAGTTTTACGTGGAAAACTCCCAGCTCATGGGATTAAAAATCACGGCCTACACTCTTGGATTTCAAATTCATTACTGAGCAAACTCAGATTACAAACTATTGTAACCTAGGAATTAAACTCTTAATCCTTCACTCACTTGTAATAACTCTATTACAAGCCTCTTTGTAATAACTCTATTACAAAGCTCACAACTCGTCTAACTCTAGCTAGGACACAAACACAAGGTTTATGGTTTTACAAATAGTTTCCTACACAATACTTCTAGCTAAGCTAAGTAGGAATTACAAGTAGATCACTCTAACAAAGTTACAACACAACTAAGGATATATAATAACTCAGTGCTGGAAATTGGTCCTTTGTTCTGTTGTTCTTTATTCTTGAAGCCTTGAAGTCACTTGCAAGATGGCAACACACTTGAGAGAAGATTTGTTGATTTTTCGGATGTGCATGTGTGTGTTTTTCCTTTGCTTCATGTTAATAGTATCCAAGTGATGTCACTTGGATGATGCAAGCAAATATCAGGTACAAGGCATTCCCCATAAAGTGATTGATGCACTGTTTGCACTGTTGCGTGTGTGCAGAGGAACAGTTGCAGCGGCTTTATAGCTATGCGGAGTTAACTGGTACAATCAGCAAAGGAACTGATGTCCATCTGTTCCCCCTGTTGTTTCTTTGATTCTAGTTGTTGGAACTTGTGCCCGACTTGAGACTTGTTGTTCTTGAGCACTTTGAGGATGTATAACAGGTTCCCGATCTAATTCTAATCATAAAGTTTGTTAGATCATCAAAACACAAAAAAGCACAGAACTTATCAATTTCTCTGTTTTTTATGATGACAAACTTATAATTGAAGTTCCTCCTGGGAACCAAATAACCATACAATATTTCCTGTATTCCCCCTGAGAGAACCTGTTCCCCTTTCCCCCTCCCAATTTTCTTCCCCCTTTTGGCATTATAAAAAGATTACACACAAGTAATAAGCAAAAAAAAAGTCCAGCATGGTTAACTCATGCCACATGTGTGCACACAAGCATGGCTAAAAATATAGCATAAGAGTATAAAATGCATAGCAAAATGACGAGATGCTCATTAATGTAAAGGACAGGAGAACAGAAATAGTAGTATCGTTGTTACACAACCATTCACAAAAAAAAATACTTAAAAGTACCAGCCACAAAACAACAACAAAAAGGACCAAGGTAGGATAGACAACTGTTAACTGGACACTGGAAGGGAACTGTTTTAAGGAGCACTAGAAGGAGGAGGCAGGGATGAGGAGGCAAAGGTTCTGCGGAGAATATCCATTCGAGCATTTGCAGACACTTGTTCATTAAGCAGCCGCTCCTTCAGGTCCTCGACCTGTTTCTTGAGATTTGTATTTTTCTTGGTCAGGCGAGCAACCTCTGTGCCTTGTGCACTGCTGGAATCAGGTGCCTCCTGGGCCTGACTAAGCTGCCCCTAATGGCATTCCGTGCCTTCAACCTCCTTATCTCCTCATTTGCAGCATTCTGAGCATCAATCAATTGAGAGATAGTGGAATTGCTGCCAACCCCTCCTTTCTTATCAATACACTCACAATCCTCCAAGGTAGTCTTTGAGAAGGTCTGCTTGAGAGTTCCCACAGTTGCTTTTCCCAAGGGGACTTTGAAGAAGTGAAATACCTTAGTGAGCAAGAACCCATAGGGCAGACCATGATTGCCATCCTTG
This sequence comes from Nicotiana obtusifolia, assembly GCA_002018475.1. Taxonomy (NCBI): domain Eukaryota; kingdom Viridiplantae; phylum Streptophyta; class Magnoliopsida; order Solanales; family Solanaceae; genus Nicotiana; species Nicotiana obtusifolia. The sequence goes on along the minus strand of MCJB01048177.1, from coordinate 16,181 downwards.
AAGTCTGCTACTTTCTTCATATGCTCTATCATGAGACCAAGCAGATTGATAGTGGTGTAGGCATCCAATGCTTCCATGAGGAATAGGTTTGCTTTTGAAGTAATGGAATGCCTTTCCGCACGTAGAAGCAAGACCTTATTCACCATCTCAAACAGAAGTTGATACACTGGAAGAAGGGCCTTCTTGTACACCCGTTCCCCTTGCTGCACAGCATCATCCTTCAGAATGGCACTTCTGAAATTGGGAGAACAAGTGCCCTCAATGGATGAGACCCCTTCAGTAGGCACTCCCAAAATGTTCCCCAACACAACCTCGTCAATCACAAAATCTACTCTGTGGACCTTCAAGTAGATGTTATCATCTTCCACTGTGAACATGTCTGCATAGAAGCTATGCACCTCTTCCTCATACACCTTGGGGCTCTCATTGATGACCAAGTGTGTCTACTTTTGAAACTCACAAATATCAACTAGTTGACGCATCCCTGTCATTTCAAGAATGTAAGGAGCAAATGTTTTGCCCCACGACACTCTCTGCTTTCTAAGATTTTCTCTGCGTTCATCCTTAGACACACTTACTTTGGCCTTCTTAGAGGAACCAGGTTCCTCGTTGTCACCAGCCTTTCTTTTCACACACTTTCTCACACTTTTCTCTTTCTTTACAGACTTTTTAGACAATTTTTCACCAGACTTTTCTCCTTCAACATTTTCCACTTCCACAACTTTCACAGATGGCTCTCTCCTGGGTTTAGGAACCACAGGTTTCTTAGAGGACTTACAAATTAAGTAAGCAGGTTCCTCATTCATCTCTTCATCGTCAACATCAACAACAAGTGTTGGAGGCACTTCTGTCTCATTCACCAGCTTTCCCCCTTTCACCAGCTGTCACGACCCCAATTTCCCTCCGTAAAATATCGTGACGGAACCTAAGTCTAACAAGAATGCGGAATAATTGAAATAATAATCTAAAAGCTCCCAAAACGCCAACAACTGTATAAAATAAAAACCGCAACACAAAGTATATACAACTAACAAAACCCAATAGATATAAGTCGTAAACTCTAGATATAATGTTGCAAATATCCCAAACATCACTCTCTATCAAAACATAAAGAAACAAGGAAAAGACGGGATAGAAGGGGACTACGAGGCCTACGGACGCGGGCAGGTGTACTCAAGTCTCCAAGCAGCAGCACTACACTCTAATATCGAGGCTGATAGGATGCACCTGGATCTACACAAAAACATGTGCAGAAGCGAAGTATGAGTACACCACAACGGTAGCCAGTAAGTGCCAAGCCTAACCTCGGTAGAGTAGTGACGAGATCTGGTTAGGGCCCTACTAGGACTAATAAGAAACAAGGCACGAGATATAATGATATAATAAAGTGACATGGAAGTGTAAAAATAGAAATTTACGGAAAGTGACAACACGGAATCAAGAAGACAAATACAACACGTAAGGAAGCAAGAATCTTACAAGTTAAGGAACAACAACAACAACAAATAGTACAGCAAGTAGAGGAAATCAACAGGGGCACTCCCGACGTACCACCTCATAGTCCCAAAAGTAAATATCTCACAATCTTTCCTTATAATAACAACACCATGACAGAAACCTCATTCCACAATAACAATCCGCACGGCAGAAACCTCGTGCCTCAATAACAATCCGCACGGCAGAAACCTCGTGCCACAATACCAATCCGGACAGAGAAACCTCGTGCCACAACCCAACAATCACCTCAACAATAATCACGAAAACCAAAACATAACAAATTAAATAATGATATTTCAAGTGAAGAATTTCACAGTTAAATAATGAATACGTAATCAAGGAAGCAGGTAATTCAACTAAGCATGTTGTACAAATTGCAAATAAGATATAAGACACGTAGACATACGAAATTAGGCTAAACATGATGACTACACATGCTAGAGTAACTCAATTAAAGAAATAAAAGGAAACTAATTACCAAAAACTGGATTTTCAATATTTAGCCTGAGTACGCACTCATCACCTCGCGTACACGGCCTTCACATATTACAAATTACCATAACAGTACCAAATCCTAAGGAAAATTTTCCTCGCACGAGGTTAGACAAGTCACTTACCTCAAACCACGCTAAATCAATCAATAAGAAGGCCTTTTCCTTGATTTTCCAACTCTGAACGGCTCAAATCTAGTCAAAAACAATTACATACTATAAATATAACTATAGAAAACTAATCTAAATAATGAAATTATAATTTTAGCAAAGAATTGAAAAATCACTCCCAAAAAGACGACTCGGGCCCACATCTCGGAACCCGACCAAAATTTAAAAATCCGAACATCCATTCAATATTGAGTCCAACCATACAGGAATTATTCAAATCTGATCCCATTTTGCCGTTCAAAACTCAAGAATTTGGTCTAAGAACTTTATACCTTTTTCCCCAAAATTTTCAACCCAAATCCTTAATTAAATGAAGAAATCGAAGATAGATTAGTGGAATTCAATCAAAAATGAGTTAGGAACTCTTACCCCAACAATCCCTCTGAAAATCTCCCAAAATATCGCCTAAATCCGAGATCTCAAGTCCAAATAGTGAAAATTGACATAAACCCTTGATTTTAGAATTTTAATCTGCTGCCCATGTATTCTTGCAAACGCGGAAATTGCCTCGCGTTCGGGAAGCACAAAAATCCGACTGGCCAATTTTCCTCTTACGCGAACGCGAGGGTCCACTCGTGAACGCGATGCAAACGATCCACCAGCTTTGCAATCGCGAAGCCCATTACGCGAACGCGTAGACCAAATGCAGGAATCCACCCAAGCTGCCTTTCGTCTTCGCGGATGCGGATCCTAGTCCGCGATTGCAGTGCACAAGGATTTGCCCCTTCGCGAACGTGTGACCTCCTCCGTGAACGCGAGCAAAACTCAGACTACTCTACACGAACACGGGAGAATCATCGTGAATGCGTAGAAGGACACCAGAACTGGAAAAAACAGCAACTTCGGAAATTCTTCAAAGGTTCCGAAATGTGCCGAACATGGTCCAAATCACACCCGGGGCCCCCAGGACCTCAACCAACTATGCCAACAAGTCCTAAAACACATAACGGACCTACTCAAGGCCAAACACCACATCAAACAATGCAAAAAACACGGATTGCACATCGATTCAAGTCTAATGAACTTTAGAACTTCTAACTTCTACATCCGATGCCGAAACCTATTAAATCACATCTGATTGACCCCAAATTTTGCACACAGGTCATAATATTTCAACTTCCAGAGCCAAAATTCGACCCCGATATCCAAAAAGTCTACTCTCGGTCAAACCTCTCAAAATTCCACCAATTTCCAACTTTTGCCAATTAACGCCGAAATGACCTGCGGACCCTTAAATCAATATCCGGACACGCTCCTAAGACCAAAGTCACCACCACGAAACTCTATTCCGGAGTCGTCTCCACACAAGTCAAACTACGGTCAACTTATACGACTTATACTTCCATTATTAGGGACTATGTGTCCAATTTCACTCTAAAACTCACCCGAACCCGACACCAAGTGCCCCGGAAAGTCACATAACCACAAAATGAAGTAGAGGGAGCAATAACTAGGGGATCGGGGCTAATACTCTCAAAACGACTGGCCGGGTTGTTACATCCTCCCCCTCTTAAAACAATGTTCGTCCTCGAACAAGTATAGAGACATACTTGAAGTGGTGAAAACACGAGGATAATGGCTACGTATATCATGCTCGGTCTCCTAAGTCTCCTCCTCAACTGGCTGGCCTCTCCACTGAACCTTCACTGAAGCGATGTTCTTCGACCTCAACTTTAGAACATGCCAGTCCAAAATGGCCACTGGCTCCTCAACATAAGATAGATCCTTGTCCAACTTGACTGATCTGAAGTCTAACACATGAGACGGATCGCCATGATACTTCTAGAACATGGAAACATGGAACACTGGATGAACTGCAGAGAGACTAGGTGGTAGTGCAAGCCTGTAAGCCACCTCTCTAACGCTCTCAAGAATCTCAAAAGGCCCTGTATACCTAGGGCTAAACTTGCTTTTCCTCCCTAACCTCATAACACCCTTCATGGGCGAAACTCGGAGCAAGACTCGCTCCCCAAAGCATAACTCTTCTGTCTGGATTGGGCTGTACGAAGACTATCCTGAATCAATTTAACCTTTTCCAAAGCATCCTAAACCAAGTCTGTACCCAATAGTCTAGCCTTACCCGGCTCAAACCAAACCACCAGGGACCGGCACCGCCTACCATACAAAGCCTCATACGGGGCCATCTGAATGCTCGACTGATAACTGTTATTGTAAGAAAACTCCGCAAGTGGCAAGAACTGATCCCAAGAACCCCCAAAATCCATCACACACGCACAGAGCATATCCTCCAATATATGAATAGTGCACTCAGACTGTCTGTCCGTCTGAGGGTGAAATGTTGTACTCAACTGCAGCCGCGTGCCCAACTCATGCTGTACGGCTCTACAAAATCGCAATGTATACTGTGTACCCCTGTCAGAGATGATAGATATCGGCACGCCATGAAGCCTGACAATCTCGCGAATATAAACCTGAGCTAGCTGCTCTATAGAGTAAGTGGTCACCACTGGAATGAAATGAGCTGACTTGGTCAATCTATCCACAATCACCCATACTACATCGAACTTCCTCTAAGTCTGTGGGAGCCAAATAACAAAATCCATTGCAATTCGCTCCCATTTCCACTCCAGAATCTTTAGCTTCTGAAGCAATCCACCTGGCCGCTGATGCTCATACTTCACCTGCTGACAATTTAGGCATCGAGCTACATACTCCACTATGTCCTTCATTCTCCTCAACCGATACTGCTGCCTCAGGTCCTGATACATCTTCACGGCACCTGGATGAATGGAATACCGCAAACTGTGAGCCTCCTGGAGAATCAACTCGCGTAAACCATCTATATTGGGCACATATAGCCTGCCATGCATCCGTAATACATCATCATCTCTGATAGTGACCTTATTGGCATCACCGTGCTGCACCATGTCCTTAAGGACAAGCAAATAGGGGTAATCCTACTGACGCTCTCTGATACGATCATAAAGAGAAGACTGAGAAACCACACAAGCCAAAACTCAACTCGGCTCGGAAACATCCAATCTAACAAATTGGTTGGCCAAGGCCTAAACATCCAAGGCTAATGACCTCTCTGCTACCGGTAGATATGCTAAGCTGCCCAAACTCTCCGCCTTGTGGCTCAAGGCATCGACCACCACACTGGCCTTCCTAGGATGATATAGAATGGTGATATCATAGTCCTTAAGCAACTCCAACCACCTCCACTGCCGCAAATTAAGATCCTTCTATTTGAATAGATGTTGTAGACTACGATGATCGGTGTAGACCTCACAAGGGACACCATACAAATAGTGCCGCCAGATCTTCAAGGCACGAATCATAGTTGCTAACTCGAGGTCGTGGACATGATAGTTCTTCTCATGCACCTTCAGCTGTCTAGACGCGTAGGAAATCACCCTACCGTCCTGCATCAACACCGTGCCTAGACCAATGTGCGATGCATCACAATTTGCTGTATAGGACCCCGAACCAGTAGGTAATACCAATATTGGGGTGGTCGTCAAAGCAATCTTGAGCTTTTGAAAGCTCTCCTCACACTCCTCGGTCCACCTGAATGGAGCACCCTTCTAGGTCAGCCTGGTCATAGGTGTTGCAATAGACGAGAAACCCTCTACAAATCGATGGTAATACCTTGCCAAGCTAAGAAAACTCCGAATCTCCGTAATTAAGGACGGTCTGGGCCAACTCTGTACTGCTTCAATCGTCTTCGGATATACCTTGATCCCCTCACTCGATACTACATGACCCAAAAATGCCACTGAATCTAGCCAGAATTCACACTTTCAAATTTTTGCATATAACTTCTTTTCTCTCAAGGTCTGAAGCACAGTCCTCAGGTGATTTCATGATCCTCCCGGCTCCGGGAGTACTCTAGAATGTTTTCAATAAACACAACGAAGAACGAGTCAAGATAGGGATGAAATACACTGTTCATCAAGTGCATGAATGTTGTTTGGGCGTTGATCGGCCCAAAAGACATCACAAGGAACTCGTAATGACCATATCGAGTCTTGAAGGTAGTCTTCGAGATATCTAGCTCCCGAATCTTCAACTGATGATAGCCTGAACGCAAGTCGATCTTAGAGAACACTCTGGCACCCTGAAGTTGATCAAGTAGGTTATTAATACATGGCAATGGATACTTTTTCTTCACTGTAACCTTATTCAACTGGCAATAATCAATACACATTTGTATAGAACCATCCTTCTTCTTTACAAATAAGACTGGAGCACCCCAAGGCGACACACTGGGCTGAAATCAAACAACTTTTGCAACTGTTCCTTTAACTCTTTCAACTCTGTTGGAGCCATACAATTGGGTGGAATAGAAATGGGCTGAGTGCCCGGCAACAAATCAATACCAAAGTAGATATCCTTGTCGGGCGGCATGCCCGGAAGATCCACCAGGAATACATCTGGATAATCCCTCACTACCGAAACTGACTCGACGGTAGGAGTATCAACACTAACATCCCTCACATATGCCAGATACGCATCACACCCATTTTCAACCATCTGCTGAGCCTTTAGAAATGAAACAACCCTGCTAGGAACATAATCTAAGGTACCTCTCCACTCTAACCACGGTATACCTGGCATAGCCAACGTTACCATCTTGGCGTGACAATTAAGAATAGCATGATAGAGAAACAACCACTCCATGCCCAAAATAACATCAAAATCCACCATACTGAGTAACAATAAATCGACTCTGGTCTCAAAATCACAACCAAACACGACTGATACACACTATCAACAACAATAGAATCTCCCACGGTCGTAGACACATAAATAGGAGAACTCAAAGAATCACGGGATACACCCAATATGGAGAAAAATAAGATGACACATAGGAATAAGTGGAGCATGAATCAAATAAGACTGATGCATCTCTAAGATAGACTGGAACAATACCTGTGATGACAGAGTCGGATGCAACTGCCTCCGTCCTAGTAGGAAGGGCATAATATCTGGCCTGACCTCCCCCTCTACCTGCTCGACCTCCATCTCGAGCTGGCTGTGCAGGTGGAGTGGTAGCTAGTGCTGTAACCATACCCTGAGGACTCGGTGGACCATGTGGTGCCTGAGTGGCCTGTGGAGGTGCACCCTGCCTGAGTCTGGGGCAATCTCTCACCATATGACGATGTCACCACACTCAAAATAAGCTTTCGGAAGACGTGGCTGTTGTGGCTGGCTCGGACCTGATCGGCTGGACTAACCACTGAAAGCACCCCGTGCAGGAGGTGCACTAGAAAATGGTGGTGCATAATAGGGAGCCTGGGGCCTAGGAGTGGCCGAAATACCACTGGCAGCTAGAAGTGCTGAATGAACAAGGCAATTCACATAGCCCCTACCCTGACGAGCTGCAGCTGGGGCACGAGTACCATAATAAGTGCCGGACTCTCGAGACCTCGGTGACTTTCTCTCCTCTCTTTTTCGAGTCAGTATACCCTCCAATCTCCTAGCAATCCCCACTACCTGCTGGTATGCGATGTCCATCTCCAACTCTCGGGCCATGCTAATTCTGATACTGGGGTTGATTCCCTCGATAAATCGACGAACCCGCTCTCGAACAGTAGCAACCAAGGCTGGTGCATTCCTACCCAAATCATTGAACCAGACCGCATACTCCGAAACGGTCATAGAACTTTGGCGCAACTGCTCAAACTCTGTGCGCCATGCATCTCTGAGACTCTGGGAACATACTCCCTCAAGCACATATCTGAGAATTGAGTCCAAGTGAGTGAAGCTGCCTCGGCCGGACTACCCAACTCATATGCTCGCCACCACTGATAGGCTGCTCCTCTAAGCTAGAACATAGTGAAAGCAACCCCACTAGACTCCGCAACACCCATAGTACAGAGGATACGGTGGCACTCCTCAAGAAAACCCTGGGCATCCTCTGACGCCAAGTCACTGAAGGTAGGAGAGTGGTACTTCTTGTACCTCTCGAGCATGAGCTGCTCCTCCTCAGAAACTGCTGCCCTAACCTTAGGCTGAACTGGGGCTACCGGCTGTACTGGTATGACCTCTAGAACCTGGTCGACCTGGACCCATTGCTCTGGGGTACGGGCGGTGGGAGTTTGTGCTCCCCCTCGGCCTGAGATGTGGCAGGAACAAGTGGTATCATACCTGCCTGAGCCAAAGTGCTGAACACGCTCAGAAACTGGCGAGAGTATCTTAGAAGGCTGGTGTAGTAACAGGCATCTCAGGTGCTTTCCCTCCAACTGGAGCTACTGGTGGCTCCTCCGTAGCAGCTTGTGCGGGTGCTCTGGCTGCACCACGTAGACGTCCTCGGCATCTACCCTGGCCCCGGCTTCGGCCTCTCGCGGCTCTAGCAGGGGGCGCGGGTGCCTGGTCATCCGATCTAGCTGTGCGTGTCCTCACCATCTTTGTGAGAATAGAAAGACAAAAATTTAGAATCCGAAGTCGAAGATTTCACACGATAAGGAATCAAAGAAGTGAAGATTTTCCTAACAGTTCCATAGCCTCCCGAAGATAAGTACAGACGTCTCCATACATATCCGCGAGACTCTACTAAACCTATTTGTGACTCATAACACATATGAACCTAGAGCTCTAATACCAACATGTCACGACCCCAATTTCCCTCTGTAGGATGTCGTGACGACACCTAGTCTCTAAGACTAGGTAAGCCTAACAAGCACGCTGAATAATTGAAATAATAATCTTAAAGCCCAAAATGCCAGCAACTATATAAAATAAAAACTGCAACTCAAAGTATATACAACTCCCAAAACCCGGTAGATATAAGTCCCAAGCTCTAGATACAATGTTGCAAATATCCTAATCCTCACTCTCTATCAAAACATAAAGAAACAAGGAAAAGATAAGATAGAAGGGGACTCCGAGGCCTGCGGACACGGGCAGGTGTACCTTAAAATCTCCAAGCAGCAGAACCACATATTAATATCGAGGCTGATAGGATACACCTGGATCTGCACAACACCACAATGGAACCCAGTAAGTGCCAAGCCTAACCTGGGTAGACTAGTGATGAGGTCAGGTCAGGGCGCTACTAGGACAAATAAGAAACAAGGCAAGAGATATAATGATATAATAAAGTGATAGTGAAGTGTAACAATAGAAATTTACGGAAGGTAACAACATGGAATCAAGAACACAAATACAACACGTAAGGAAGCAAGAATCTTACAAGTTAAGGAACAACAACAACAACAACAAATAGTACAGCAAGTAGAGGAAATCAACAGGGGCACTCCCGAGGTACCGCCTCGTAGTCCCAAAAGTAAATATCTCACAATCTTTCCTTATAATAGCAACCGCACGGCAGAAACCTCATGCCACAATAACAATCCACACGGCAGAAACCTCGTGCCTCAATAACAATCCGCACGGCAAAAACCTCGTGCCACAATACCAATCCGCACAGAGAAATCTCGTGCCACACCCAAACAATCACCTCAACAATAATCACGAAAACCAAAACATAACAAATTAAACAATGATATTTCAAGCAAAGAATTCCACGGTTAAATAATGAATACGAAATCAAGGAAGCAGGTAATTCAACTAAGCATATTGTACAAATTGCAAATAAGAGATAAGACACGTAGACATATGAAATTAGGCTAAACATGATGACTACACGTGCTAGAGTAACTCAATTAAGGAAATAAAAGGAAAATACTTACCAAAAACCAAATTTTCAATATTTAGCCAGAGTGCGCACTCATCACCTCGCGTACACGGCCTTCACATATTGCAAATTACCATAATAGTACCAAATCCTAAGGGGAATTTCCCCAGCACGAGGTCAGACAAGTCACTTAACTTAAAACACGCTCAATCAATCAATAAGAAGGCCTTTCCCTTGATTTTCCGACTCCAAACGGCTCAAATCTAGCTCAAAAATAATTACATATTATAAATATAACTATAGGAAACTAATCTAAATAATGAATTGTGATTTTAGCAAAGAATTAAAAAATCGATCCCAAAACGTCGACCCGAGCCCACATCTCGAAACCCGACCAAAATTATAAAATCCGAACACCCATTCAATATCTAGTCCAACCATACAAGAATTATTCAAATCCAATCTCATTTCGCCTTTCAAAACTCAAGAATTTGGTCTAAGAACTTTAAACATTTGTTTCCAAATTTTTCAACACATCCTAATTAAGAAGAAATTAAAGATAGATTAGTGGAATTTAATCAAAAACGAGTTAGGAACCCTAACAATCCCTCTGAAAATCTCCCAAATATCGCCTAAATCTGAGCTCTCAAGTCCAAACAGTGAAGAATGACATAAACCCTCGATTTTGGAATTTTACTCTGCTGCCCAAGTATTCTTTCTTAGTGATGTGCCGGGTAATTTCGGCACATTTACATATTATTTGCTTAGAGTTTTACTTGTTCTACTTGTTAATTATCATGATTTACTTAGTTTTAGTGTAATTTCAGTATATTGAGGGAAGAAACCCAGAAGCATGAAAAGAAGTCCAAAAAGTTGTCCAAAGGCAAGAAAAGAGTTCAAGAGTATAGCAGGTTCAATTCTGCGACCGCAGAACAGCTATGCGAGTCGCAGAATGTACAAGAGGATCGCAGAGGCAGACAGAACTTCAAGCCAAAATTCAAGTTGAGAATGCGGTCGCAAATTCGACCGCAGAACAAGAATGCTAACCGCATTATCGTCGCAGACACGAACAGAGTCTAAGGTGAAAAATAGAGTGAAGACTGCAATCGCATTCTACGATCGTAGAGTCAATCTGCGGACCGCATTTTCAGATGCGATGAGAGGGAAACTGACTGGTAGGATCTGCGATGGAAAGTGAAGTTTCTGCGAACCGCATTCCTGCTCTGCGACAGGAATGCGATCGCAGACATGCAACTGGGTCAAACTTAACTGCTGCTCGCCTCGGATTTTGGGCTTCTATAAATAGCTTTTCTAGGGTTGTGTGAAGGGAGACTGGTCAGAATTCAAAGTACAAAGTACTGCTTTTGGTTATTTTCGAATTTAGAGAGATTTTTGGGTGATCAAAAGAGAGAATTCGATATTGTTGTAAGATGAATTCAATTATTCTTATTTGTTCTTCAGTTTTTTAACATGTGTAACTAAATTCTAATACTGAGGTTGTGAACCCTAGATGAGTATAATGTTATTGAAAGATTGATATTGATTCCAATTTCGAAAGAAGCTTGATATTTATTTATTTCTCATTCTGAATTTAATCGTTAGTGGTTGCAAACATTAACGAGTGCCAATTTACGCTATCGTATCTTGGAAAAGTGAGATAGAGTTTGGTAGAGATAAATAACAATAATTCAAGGCTTTAACCCTTGTTTAACGAAATTACTTAGGAATAAGTAGATTTCAATTTGGCAAATAATTGGGTGTTCTTAATTTTGACTCTTTAGTATTCGGGAGAATCATAAGAGGATACGTTGTCTAAGTGTTGGGAAACATTGGATAACACGTTAATAAGAACCGATTGCATATCAAGAACGGATGTCAATATCAATATCAATATCAATGCATTCTACTACATTAGGGGGAACACAACCTTAGTATCTTAACTTCATATCTTTCCTTTCAAATTATTTTCGAATTTAGAGAGATTTTTAGGTGACCAAAAGAGAGAATTTGATATTCTTGTAAGATCAATTCAATTATTCTTATTTGTTCTTCAGTTTTTAACATGTGTAGCTAAACTCTAATACTGAGGTTGTGAACCCTAGATGGGCAGAATGTTATTGAAAGATTGATATTGATTCCAATTTCGAAAGAAGCTTGATATTTATTTATTTCTCGTTCTGAATTTAATCGTTAATGGTTGCAAACATTAACGAGTGCCAATTTACGCTATCGTATCTTGGAAAAGTGAGATAGAGTTTGGTAGAGATAAATAACACTAATTCAAGGCTTTAACTATTGTTTAACGAAATTACTTAGGAATAAGTAGATTTCAATTTGGCGAATAATTGGGTGTTCTTAATTTTGACTCTTTAGTATTCGGGAGAATCATAAGAGGATACGTTGTCTAAGTGTTGGGAAACATTGGATAACACGTTAATAAGAACCGATTGCATATCAAGAACGGATGTCAATATCAATATCAATACATTCTACTCATTAGGGGGAACACAACCTTAGTATCTCAACTTCATATCTTTCCTTTCAAATTATTTTTGAGCTGCAACTATTAGTTTACTTTTCTTTACGTATTCAACATTAATTTACTCTATTTGGTTACTTGATCGAATTACGACTAAGTACAGTATTGCATTAATCGGATAATTGTTTCACGCCTATTCCCTGTGGGATTCGACCCCAACCTTATTGGGTTACTATATTTGACATCGATCGCTTACACTATTGTAAAGGTGTAATTTGAGCGGATCAAATTTTGGCGCCGTTGCCGGGGAATACGGTTTTGAAATTTCTGATTATTGTGTATTTTACTATAAGTCTAATTCCACTTAATTGCACATCGTTTGTTTTGGTGGTTGTAGGTAGAAAGATATGGCAGACCATGTAGATGATGTGGATGTGGAGCAGGAAGAGAATCCGTTTGCCGACATTGAAGAATATATTGAAGATACTAATGCTATAGTACCTCCAGCTATAGGTGCTGCTACGTTCAAAGTAGAACATGGGTTGATTTTGATGCTGAAAGCTGAAGGATACTTCAGAAATTCTACTGATGACGATCCAACGCAGCACCTCAGGAACTTTTTGGGTGTTTGTGCGACGCACAAACAAAACAACATCTCTGACGATGCATTAAGGCTCAGATGCTTTAAGTATTCATTGGCTGGAGATGCGAGGAGATGGCTTCAAAACCTTCCTCCAAATTCCATCCGTTCATGGCCTGAGCTGGTCCGAGCATTCTTGTCAAAGTGGTTTCCACAGAGCAAGAAATCTGAACTCCGGGTGAACAGCTGCATGAAGCGTGGGAGAGGTTCAAATTGTATTTGGTGAGGTCGCCAAACCACGTTTTTCCAGACTCCATTTTGCTGGAAAAGTTCTACATGGGTTTGGACCCCAATCGATAGTGAAGAATGCTGCTGCTGGTTCGTTCATGGATAAGACCTTCGCTAGAGTCACACAGATTTTGGACAAGATGGCTAAACATAATCAAGATTGGCATTCTGAGGACACTACAGGTGGCATTACAATTGGGTCACCTTCAATGAATAACTTAATCAAAGAAAACCAAGAACGAGACCAAGTAATTGCTGAACTTGCCACTAATGTGAATGTCTTGACAAAGTTGTTCACAGAAAATCAGAAGAAAAAAATCAATGTAGTGGAGAATGTGCAACCAATACAAGGTGAAGAATATGAAGAGGCGAATTTTGTCAATAATACTCATGGAGGTTATCAGAGGCAACCTTACCAGGGCCAAGCAACACAAAATAATTGGAGACCAAACCCACAAGGGCAAGGTCCCCAACAATGGCGAAATGATCAAACTGGTCCTAATCAAGGAAATTGGAACAACAGTAACCATTTTCCGAATCGAAGTTCCAACCCCTATGTTCCTCCGAAAGGGCACTATCAGAATCAGGGATCCTCAAGTGAATCTAAATTGGAGAGTATGCTAGAGAGGATATTACAGAACCAAGAGAAGTCAGACATGTCTATGAAAAACATGACTGAGTTGGTTGGTTCCCACACAGCAGCGATACAAAAGTTGGAATTGCAAATGAGGGACCTATCTCGTGAGCAATATCCACAACAAAAAGGAACACTTCCCAGTGACACGATTGCAAATCCTAAAGGAAGTGGAAATTGGTCCAACTGCTCATATCATGGCTATCACGACTAGGAGTGGTAAGACATTAAAGGGTAAAGATGGTGCTGAAAAGTTTCAGAAAGAGGGTGAAATTGAAAGGGATGATGCTGCTGCTGACGTAGGTGAAAATCCAGATATTGTAGTGAACATCGATGAGACTCAGGAAGGGGTAAAGGATAAGGCTGAAGAATCATCAACCGTTCTTCCGCCAATTCCGAGACCTCCTCCTCCTTTTCCTCAGAGACTTGCAAGGAGAGCTGATGACAGCAAGTTTGAAAAGTTCTACGACATTCTCAAGCAACTATCTGTTAATATACCTTTCTTGAAGGCTTTTCAAGAAAGGCCTGGGTTTGCCAAATATCTGAAGGAGTTGATTACAAAAAGGAGAACCATCAGGAACGAGGTGGTAAATGTTACTCACAGAGTCAGTTCTATCATAGCCACCAGCCCAATTCAGAAGAAAGAGGATCCAGGAGCTTTCACTATCCCGTGTACTATTGAAGCGCGAGATTTTGCAAAGGCATTATGTGATAATGGGGCCAGTATAAATCTTATGCCTTTAGCCATCTATAAACAAGCCGGGTTAGGAATGCCGAGACCAACGAGTATGAGGTTGCAGATGGCTGACCGATCCATCAAGAGACCAGTGGGCATTGTGGATGATGTAATTGTGAAAGTTGGAAAGTTTAATATTCCTGCTGATTTTGTGATCCTCGACTGTGCTGTAGAGAAAGAAATCCCCATTATACTGGGAAGACCTTTCTTAGCAACTGGACGAGCTCTTATGGACTCGGAGCCCAATGAAATTAAGTTCCGGGTAAATAATGAAGAAGTCACATTTCAAGCCAGCAAAGGGATGAAGATGCCAACGGAGTATGAGAATATTTCGCTAATTGGTATTATTGATGAAGTTGAGGAAGCCATTGAGATGAAGATGGAAGAACAATGTTTTGGTGAGGCACAGCCAGCCATATTGGTGAACTTTGATGGACATGACTTGGATGGGTTCATGGAGTCGGTGAATGCATTAGAAGGTCGTGGTTCCTATTCTTATATTCAACCAAAGCTGTCCTTGGATTTGGAGAATCGAGCCACACCTCCAGCAAAGCCTTCCATTATTGAACCACCTAAATTAGAGCTCAAGCCACTTCCATCACATTTGAGGTATAAATTTCTTGGTTTGAATAACACTTTACCGGTAATTGTGTCGTCTTTGTTGAATGATGTGCAGGTAGAGCAGTTGCTGCAAGTTCTGAAGGAACACAGACAGGCACTCGGATGGACGATCGCGGACATCCTGGGTATTCCAGCAGGAATTTGTGAGCACAAGATTCAACTTGAAAACGGTACAAAACCAAGTGTGGAGCACCAGATAAGGCTAAATCCAGCAATGCAAGAAGTGGTGAAGAAAGAGATAATAAAATGGCTAGATGCAGGAGTTGTTTACCCTATTGCCGATAGCTCGTGGGTGAGTCCAGTACAGTGTGTGCCAAAGAAAGGAGGTATGACCGTGGTCAAGAATGAAAAAAATGAGCTGATTCCAACACGAACTGTAACTGGATGGCGAGTATGCATGGATTACAGGAAGCTCAACAGTGCACGTGCAAGGATCACTTCCCTATGCCTTTTATTGATCAAATGCTTGATCGGCTAGCTGGAAAGTCCTTTTACTGCTTCCTTGACGGATACTCCGGGTACAATTAGATAAGTATTCCTCTGGAAGATCAGGAGAAGACAGCGTTCACCTGCCCGTATGGGACATTTGCCTTCAGTCGAATGCCCTTCGGCTTATGCAATGCTCCAGCTACATTCCAGCGGTGCATGATGTCGATTTTTTCGGATATGGTGGAAGATTTCCTCAAAGTCTTTATGGATGATTTCTCGGTAGTCGGGGAAACAGTTGAGCAATGCTTGAAAAATCTCAAGACAGTGTTGAAATGATGCGAAGAAACAAACCTTGTATTGAACTGGGAAAAATGCCACTTTATGGTGGACGAAGGTATTGTTTTGGGGCACAAAATCTCTAGACATGGTATTGAGGTGGATAAAACAAAGATTGAGATCATCTCCAAGCTCCCTCCTCCCACATCAGTGAAAGGTGTCCGTAGCTTTCTGGGGCATGCGGGATCCTACAGAAGGTTCATAAAAGATTTCTCAAAGATTGCACACCTAATGTGTAAACTCTTAGAGAAAGATACCAAGTTTATCTTTGATGAAAAATGCCTCGCTGCTTTTGAAGAGCTGAAAACGAAGCTCA
>MCJB01048176.1:159402-176103 GCA_002018475.1 Nicotiana obtusifolia | reverse complement strand
GCCTATGTCCATATTCAATCAACCAGGCCGATGTTCTAAAGATGTTAGAAAGAGGAGTTTGAGCGATATGGAGTTCAAGTCAGCTACACTTCACGTGTTGCTAAATTGTCCCGAAGTCGTACCATTTCTCAAGTAAGTATTGATTTAGTAGTTATCAAAATATAACAATTACTGTGATTACACCTCAATGCAACTATTAAAAATATTTGATGTGTCACAGTCACTTCGTGGGTCAATTTGGCCATGATGCTGTATATACGAGATTTGATACGTGATTCAAACAATTTGTAAGTTTCTCCTTAAAATATTCTAACACTATGTAGGTAAACAATGTTTGGAAGTTATGCTAACATATGAATTTTTTTTAACAATATGTAGGTAAATGATCCAAATAATGGTATAAACTAATTTTTGAAAGATATATCTTGGGGACCTGGGGTTGAGGTCAGAACAATGTCTAAGTACGTTGTGAATGGATATAAGTTCCATACAGAGGATAGCTCAAAAAAATAAAAATAGCAACAACAGTGGGATGTGGGTTCAAGGTGGTGATGGAAACCAAGATGGAGATATTGATTATTATGGTGTGATCAAAGAAATAATTGAACTAGAATATACAGGTTGGCCATTCAAGAAATAGATACTCTTTAGATGCAAGTGGTTTGACCCACACCCAACAAGAGGTACTAGAGTCTACAATCAGTACAACATAATTGAGGTTAATCATAAGAGGGAGTATGATTGCTATGATCCTTTCATAATTGCACATAATGTTAGGCAAGTGTATTATGCTCCTTATCCATTGCGGCAGAATAAGTCTGATTGGTGGGTTGTAATAAAAACCAAGCCTGTGGGTAGGGTGGAAGTTGAGAATGTGTTAGATATTGCATATCAAAACGATATCTCCACTGTTGACCAAATAGTGGATGAAGTTTTAGAAAATGATTTGGAACATCCTGAACACATACTGGAAGAAGTTGATATTTCTGAAGCAAGAATTACAGAAAACGAGGAAGAAGTATCAACCGATGAAGCTCAAACTACCGAGGAAGAAGAATTCTCGGACGAGGAACTATACGACGATGAGCTTTAAACAGTTGGTTTCTTTAACAACTCTCGTTTATAGCTATTTTCTTTATATCTTTCAGTCTAAATATGTATTATATTATGCAGATGACAGGCAAGGGTCGAGGTAACAATGATTCTAGTAGTTCTCGGGGTCGAGAAAAGGTAGGAAACTAAAGAGGAGGGTAGAAGATTATACTCCAACTTGTCCTGCAGTTTCAGAGTTGCCTATGCCTACGTCTTTTCCTCCACCCCAGGGCTATTCTGAGCTGCCACATCATCACCAGCCTACACCTTCGTGCAGACACCAGGTCTTCCATCACAGGGCCATAGGATTGTACGTCTGACATACAGTCCAGCTGGCGCACATCCACGTGGATCTCAGCCATCTGCATCGCATGGACCGCATCGATCCAATGCACATCCACATGGATCACAGGCATCAGCGTCGCAGCCATTAGGGTCACAGCCACTCGGGTTGCAGCCACTCGGGTCACAGCAATAAGTGTCACGTCCCTCTGCGGCCCATATAGCTATGTCGCAGTCATAGGGCTCGCAACCATCTTCATCTGGGACTCCATCTATTACAGGCCTTCGCCTGCAAGACACTAGCTCCGACCCCCCTACACCGTCCACACATGCCTCTGATGTACATGGTTCGGACGGTGATGGTAATGATGACGAGGAGGTGCATCGTGATCAATATGGCAGGATCATCATAGTCCCTGAGGGTGACGGGTAAGAGTTATTTGTTATTTTTTACATTTACTAGTTTTGTACGGTTTTACTAAGATATTAATGTTATTTTTTTTATTACATTAAAGGTTCATCCCTAGTAATGTTACTACAAGGATAATCACCCAAGCCACCAGAAAGCTATTAGATGGCCCTTATGCGACTTGGAGTGATTTCCCATTCTGGCTTAAGGAGCAAATTTTCAATGAATTTAAGGTATAAATATTCTTTTATGCAGTACAATTATTTATATTTATGATATTTCTATCTAAATACTTAACTTTTGAAATACAGAGCAAGTGTGTATGGGAACACCGCTATAGTGCGGATGTAGCTGCTAATTTCCATCTCAAGGCTCGCAAGCGGTTGTCACATTGCTTTTCCAGAGCTAGAAAGTCGAACCAGAAGCCCTCCTGGTTGCTTGATCATCTATGGGAGGATTTGCAAAGGAAATGGCTAACCGCAGAGTTCCTAAAGAAGAGCGAGCAAGGAAAGAAAGCTCGTGCTTCTGAGAAGGGAGGCTCCCTGCACACTGGAGGTGCGGTCAGCCTCGGTACAATAATGAGGAGATGGTACGTAATTGCTTAATTTAATTTTAATTTTCAACGTCTACTCTGTTTTTTAACTAAAATTTATAAGTTTTCAGGAGAAGAAGTTGGGCCGTCCGATGAGGCAAGATGAGTTATTCAAGGGGACTCATATTGTCAAGAAAAAGAAAAATTCGGACGAAGAAAGGTGGGTCACGGTGCCGAGCCTCGACTGTACATGTAAGTTTTCAATTTTCATTAAGTACTTTGATTTACTTTTACATATATGTAATTTTTCTTATAGGGTCTCTTCACAGCTGAGGTTGAAGAATTCATACGCAGCCAGCCACCATCTTTATCGGGCGACCCAATCCAACTGCTGGATGAGGATGCTGAAAGACTATGGACGCAGGCTGCTGGCGGTCCAAAATGGGGGAAGGTATATGGGCTTCCCACTAAGAAATTCCACCGCTATAAGTGTGGAATGCAAGGAATAGGCACTTCCGCACAAGCGGAGCAACTTGATGGGGAGAGCCTCTCCTCTGTGCCGGAGACTGTGGCAAAGCTCACAGCCGAGCTAGAAGCCTCTAAGGAAAGAGAAAGGGTTAGAGATGCTCAGTATAATGTCATACAAGAGCAGCTCAAATCTCTCTTGGCTTTTGGCGCTTTTCCGATTCCCCGGTCTCGTGAGTAATCGCCAGAGGCTCACCTTCCCCATGCTACTTCCTCCCGTCCTCCCCGTTATCATCCCTCCGGTCCTACACAACTACACCCTTATCCATACCGTCTTGGTGAATGAAACTTCATCGGATGATGACACTAATGATGTACAAAATAATAATCCTTGAATTGTAATAACATTTAACTTATTTTGGTTAGGTTATGTATAAGTTCTATTGAACTTTATACTTTGTTACTTTTAATGTTGTTGTTGTTGTTGTTTATTGTTGTTGTTGTCGTTGTCGTTGTTGTTGTTGTTTATGGCATAAAATGCCATAAACGAATTTGGTTTGTTGTTGTTGATGTTGTTGTCGTCGTTGTTGCTTTCCGTTATGGCATAAAATGCCTGTTTAGGATTTTGGTAAGCTGGCAGGTGGTGTAGCTGCCAAAACAGGCGATTTCTGAAAAAAATGAATCAAGAAAAGCGACCAACGTTGGTCTCCAGTTGGTCGCTTTTCACTAAAAAAAAATATTTTTCTGGAAATTAGTGACCAACGTTGGTCGCAAACCAGCCCAGATTTTAAAACTGTTCAAGTATAGCGACCAACGTTGGTCGCTTACCATTAAAAAAAAATATTTCTTCAGAATTGCGACCAAGGTTGGTCGCTATATTACCTAGATTTTTAAAATCTGGAAATATTGCGACCAACCTTGGTCGCTTATTGTAAAATAAATTTTCTGTTCTTCAGTTTAGCGACCAGGGTTGGTCGCTTAATTAAAATAAAAATAAAAATATTAATTATATTGCGACCAACGTTGGTCGCAATTTTTCAGATTATAATAAATAAGAAATACCGTTAGAGACCAACGTTGGTCGCTAATTTGTGACCAAAGTTGGTCTCTATATGTTCTACCGGAATGTTTGGTCCTTTTTCCTTAGAGACCAAAGTTGGTCGCAAATTTGCGACCAATTTTGGTCGCAAAGGTAAAGTGACCACCTAAATTGTGACCAGGCCTGTTCGGTCGCTTTTTGGTCGCTTTTGGACAAAAAGAGACCAACTTTGGTCGCTTGTTGTGATCGCTTTTTAGCTGATTTCTAGTAGTGTCAGTCCATAAATATAAAGGTAACCTAGCATGTAGTAGTAGTGTTAATCCAGTTTCCACTACATGTCTATATTTCTTTTCTGCAATGTCATTTTACTCAGGAATGTGAGGACAGGAAATATGTCTTATAATGCCACAGTCTTCTAAGTACCTAACAAATTCAGAACTTGAAAATTCAGCTCCACCATCACATCAAAGATCTTGATACTCTTTCAATACTATTTCTCAATCATTTTATGGAATTCAACAAATGTTTCATAGAAGTCAGATTTTTTTTTTAGAGGATACAACCAAGTATATCTACTGTGATCATCAACAAATAAAGCATAGTATTTCATATGTTGGGAAGATTCAACAGGAGAAAGACCCCATAAGTCACAGTGAATTTTTAATGGAGGTTCATTCTCAACTTTATTTCTCAACTTGGATAGTAGTTTACAACCTTTTCCCATTTGAAAACTAACACAAACTGTAGAAGTTTTACTCCAACATGTGACATTGATAGACTTATTGTTACTAAGTACTTCTAAGGACCTAGAATTTGGATGCCCAAGTCTGGAATGCGAAATATCACTAGAGTTCTCCTTGTCTGTGGTGCACTCAAAGAAAGCAGGTTATCCACCTTCAAGGCATATATCTCTCCTCTTTTAGCACCTCTAGTCATCAGTTTCCCTGTCCTTTTTTCCTTTACAACAAAAGATGATTCATCAAACTCAATAGAGCAGCAATTATCTCTAGTAATCTTATTTACAGATAACAAATTCTTTTTGAGCTTAGGAACTACTAGAACTTCACTCATCTTTAAACCAAAAATTGTTTCTTTTCCAACATGTGTGATATCCAGTTCTTGTTCATTTCCTACTACAATTTTATCATTTCCATTGCAAGGCTTAAGGTTGGATAAGTTACTTGAATTGTTGGTCATGTGAGTGCTTGCTCTAGAATCCATATAGTGAGCATTGTCTCCACCACTCTGACTGTTCACATTGAGTGTAGCAAGGGCCTGTGGCAAATCTTCTGGTGCTTGATGGGAGAAGTCCTATCTGTAGAAGCACTTTATTGCAGTGTGATTGTTCCTGCCACATATTTGGCAGGCTGATGATCCTGTGGTTTCCTATCCATTAGCAGCATTTCCAGATCCTTGAGTGTTTTGATTGTTGTTTTGTCCAGTAGGCCTAAAGCCTCTACCATATTGTGATTCACTTGTTGTGGATCATCTCCTTCATCCTCTCTGAGATCAAAGCCTCTTAGGGAAGTGACCAACTGGCTCAGAGTTGGATAAGGTGCTTTGCCAAGCATCACTGTCCTAAAGGTTTTGTATTTAGGACCCAATCCTCTAGCAAAGTTGATGACCTTGCTATCATCATCTACAAGCTTGTGTATGGCATCCAAGCCATCACAAATGCCTTTGAATTCCTTCAGATACTCATAGATGGTTCTACTGCCAAGCTTGATGGTTTGAAGTTGTTGCTTCAACTGGAATTCATTGTCCTTCGTTGCCTGCAGATAGGTTTCTTCCAGGAATTCCCACATCTATTTAGCAGTCGTGCATCCCACGATGAGGTATGTGCTCTCTTCTGACATTGTCCTAGATATCCAACTCCTTAACAACCTTTTTCAGCCCAGTCATCAGCAGTATCAGCCTTTTTGTCATTGGCTTTGTTAACTCCCTTGCCACTGTCCTTATCACTGCTTTCACTGGTGCCTTCTATGTTTATAATTTCTATCTTTCTTTCAAAGAGATAGTTCAACCTCATTACTTGGATAAGTTGCATCATTTGTGTTCTCCATATCAGATAGTTAGAGGGCTTTAATTTCACAGGACATGAAGCAATGAGATGATGAAGAGATGCTGTTGAAAAAGTGTTGGAAGCCATATGGACAGAGTTGATATTGTGTAGTAAGAACTGAGTTTTGGCAGTAGGATTGGCTTCAAAGAAGCTCTGATACCATGTGAAATTAAGGGATAGAGACAATGTCAAGAAGGCAATGTATTGATATGTTTTTAGTTACCCGAGTCCCTTGTACTTATACAGAATATTGATCCTATATTTTGGCTATACAACCACGACCAGAAAACTGGTAAAAAGCGTCCAGAAAAATTGACCAAAATCGGTTGGAATTGAACAAAAATCGACCGATTTCCGACCGTTTTCAATTCGTCAAAAAAAATATGGTCGCTAATGCGAGGTAACCGCAGACGGTTGATATTTCCAACCAAAGTCGGTTGGTAATCTTCAATGCACTTTGACCAAATAATCTGACACAAAATAAATTTACGGATCGAATTCGGTCGATATTCTTGAAAATAATTTTTAATTATTTTTAAATTAGCGATCGACTTCGGTCGGAATTTTAATTATTCATTTTTTTAAATATTGTTCATTTCCGACCGAACTTGGTTGGTAATATTAAAATATTTAACATTTAAAATCAAAAATTCTGACTGAAGTCGGCCTGTATTATTAAAATATTTAAAAATTAAAATAAAAAATTTTGACCGAAGTCGGTCGGTAAATTTAAATTCTATAAAATTCAATTGAACATTTTGATCGACTTCGGTCAGTAGGCGGTCGGTTTTCTGGAAAGTTTTTGGCAGAACACAGTTGTTTTACAGTTGCACCACCTGCCAACAATCAATCACCTATAATGGCAGCATTACATTGCTGCCATTCAACCAATAACAACAACAACAACAACAACAACTATCAAAACTATATTAACAATATTTATAGAGTTTCAAAATACCTAACAACAAAATATTTCACAAGCTAAAAGTTCAAACATCATTCAATGAGTGTTTTGTACCATCTCCATCTCCATCTCCATTACTAGAAGCTTCATCGTCGGCATGGTTCGACGGACCACGATGAGAAGGATTAGCATCTGGGGAAGACTCACGGGACCAAAAAATCGAGAAAGCACCACTAGCAAGAAGATTGGTCAGCTGACCTTGAAGGACATTAAATTGTTGGTCCCTCTTTTCTAGATAAACTTAAAGGGTATCAAATTGTTTATCACTCTTTTCTTCTCTAGCATTTGTCTCTTCAAGCTCTGCTGTCAGCTTTGCGATCTTCTTCTCCATAGCCGAGAGAGTCGACCTATCAATTGCCTCGACTTGAGCGGAAGTCACTATGCCTTGCAATCCAGCCCTGTAGCGCTGAAATAATCTATCTGGAAGGCCGTATGCTATCCCCTTTTTAGTTACAAAGTAGTTAATTTAAATAATTTGAGTGCATATTAATTTTAAATTTCTCATATATCCCTAAATAAGTTCTTTTCAAATTCAATTAGACCATTAACGAGCAATATAACTGAAAGACTTGCAAGATAGCAAACACTATCGTGATTAGACTAACTCGTGAAGATTATAATTTGTTAACAAATTCGATTAGACTAACTCATTCAATTATAATTTGTTAACACATTCAATTAGACTAACACAATTAGTTAAGCCTAATTTTCTAAAAAAAATAAAAACTAATAGAACAATATTAGTGTTCCCTAAATTAATAAATCCTAAATTTCTAAAAGCAATAAACACTAATAGAACAATAATTTAAACCCTAAAATAATAAATTATTTCTAAAAAAATAAAAAATAGAACAATAAATTAAACCCTAAATTAATAAATTATTTCTAAAAGCAATAAACAAAAATAGAACAATAAATTAAACCCTAAATTTCTAAAAGAATAAACAAAAATAGAACAATAAATTAAACCCTAAATTAATAAACCCTAAATTTTAAGAATTAAAGTAACTTTAAAAAAAAAAACTAGGTGACTAACCTTGAGGTGGTGGAAGTAGCGGCGGTTGAGAAATGGTGAGAAGGAAGGCAGGTGGTGGAAGAAGAAGCGGCAGCGGCGATGGTGAGGTAGTGGTGGAGGAGAAGAAGGCAGCGGTGGCGGCGGAAGGAAGGTAATGGGGATGATTTTGGGGGAGAATAGAAGTAGGAATAGATTTTGGGTGGGATTTGGGATAAATCGGCTTAGGGAGGAAGAGGGTGGAGAAGAGAATGAGAGATAGAGAAAATAGAGAAATGGGGAAGAAAGCTCGTTGCTAGGGTTCTAATTTGCAGATTGCTGACCGACTTCGGTCGGAAAAGGCACACGACACATTTAAGAGAATATTTGACCGTTTGACCATAAACTTACCAACCGAATTCGGTCCGAAATCTGATTTTAAATTTTTCTAGATTTTTTTAATTTAAATAATCGACCGAAGTCCATCGGTATTTAGTAAACAGTCAAAATTAAATTTAATTAAGGACTATATATATATCCTCTATATACACACACACATCAATGATAAACTTTATTACATCAACGATACATTTTTTATCTATTACTACGACACTAAGTGTACCATAGCATGTTGAATATAACGACTATTTCAATTAAACTCGATCAATTATATGTATGATGTTTATCATCTTTGTGCTTTCGTATAAATTATACTTCATATTCGTATACGTGTAATAGATTATAATAAAGTGTATGATTTTATTTCATATATGATAATTTACACTTACATATATATGACAAGCGTTGATGATTTATTCTCAACGTTTCATTACATCGCTCGAATGCTTGATCGGTGAATAAATAAGAAAACAAATCTTGAAGTTTAAGTGACTACATGCTCCAGTATAATGAGTGACTGGATGCTCCAAGATGTGTATATTCGACATAGTATTGGATGTTTTATTCTCGATCACCTTATTAGTACTTTGCTCGAATGCTTGATCGGTGGATCAATTAGAAATTCAATTATATTCGATTAAAACTTACTATAACACATTTAAAAATGTAACGACCAGACCGGTCGTTTTGCTTTCTAGATCCCTGTTTCCCTAAATAAGACTCCCCATCTGTGCTTTTGTTATTTTATGACTTGGGGAGATGGTTAGTTTGGGTTTGGAAGAGTTCGAGTTGAAATCGGAACACTTAGTTCCTTAACATTGGCTTTAAAGGGTTAAGTTTGACTTAGGTCAATATTTCTAATAAACGACATCAAAATAGGGATTTGACGATCCCAATAGGTTTGTATGATGATTTTGAACTTGGACGTGTGTTCGGATCGGGTTTTGGATGACCCGAGAGCGTTTCGGCGCCTAAAGTTGAAAGTTGGCTTATTGAAGGTTCTAAAGATCTTTAAATTTGGTTTGGAGTAGGTTTTGGTGTTATCATGGTCCATTTGGGATTTCGAGCCTGGGAATAATTCCATATGGTGATTTAGGACTTGCACACAAAATTTGATTTCATTCCAAGTAGTTTAAGTATGATTCGGTGCGTTCGGAGCAAGTTGGAAGAACTTGAAGTTCATAAGTTGATTCGATTTGGTTTGGGGTGTGATTCTTAGTTTTAGTGTTGTTTTTCGTGTTTTGTGAGGTCGAGCAGGTCCATTTTATGATTTCGAACTCGTTAGTATGTTTGGAGGAGGCCTCAAGGGCCCCGGATTCCATTCGGACTATGCGCGAAAGTCGTTTGGACTAGGAGAAAATGGCTGAAGCAGCAGAACTTCTGGGGCAATCGCACCTGCAAGGAGCTAGCCGCAGGTGCGAGCTCGCAGAAGTGAGCCAACGACTGCAGAAGCGGCCTGGCATGGGCTGCCCAGGGATTGCAGAAGAGGAGCAAGGACCGCACTTGCAAAAGCGCAGGTGCGAAGAAGGCAAGCGCAGAAGCGGGCAAGGCCGCAGGTGCAGCACGTGCGCCGCAAAGACGGGCTCGCAAAAGCGGGCCATTGTCCGCAGATGCGGAAGTATGCCAGTTGGGGGAGATCCACATCTGCGATGCTTTTGCCACAGATGCGGAGCCACAAAAGCGGCTGATTCTCCGCAGAAGCGGAAATCGCTGGAGGAAGAAGGGTCCATTTAATACGGGACTTAGGTCATTTTGGCTCATTTATTTCACTTTTTGGGCAATTTTTGGAGCTTCCTAGATAGGGGTTTTCACCTAGCTATTGAAGGTAAGTAATTTCTATCCAATGTAAGGTAAATACATAGATTATGGGTAAATTTTAACATGAAAAATTATGAAAATTATGGGTTTAGTTGAAAAATATAGGTTTTTATAAAAATGGGATTTAACCACGAAAATGATTATGAAATTGGGTGAAAATGATATATTTGAGTTCGTGAGGTAATGGGTAACAAGTATCCTCAAAGATTTCAGAAATCCGGGTACGTGGGTCCTGGGGTGAATTTTAGGAATCTTTCAATTTGGGTTGGGTAATTACTCTAATAGTCAAAGTATGAAGTTTTGAAAATGTATTGATTAATTTATATAGTATTTTGCTAGTTTCGGGTTGTTTGGCACCGATTTGAGGATTTAAAGTATATTTGTGGATCGGAAGTGAGCTTGAGAACGAGGTAAGTCTCTCGCCTAACCTTGTAAGGGGGAACTCATCCCCTTAGGTGTACTTTTGTTGTGAATTACTTGTGTGGGGAGCTATGTGCGCACTAGGTGACGAGAGTTCGTGCATAGCTATATTCCATGAGATGTCTGGGTAGTCTTAGATTTACATCATGCCTTGATTGTACTGGTATGTTTATTATGTATATTAATTGTCTTAAATAAAGTTGAGATTAGGGATTGTAAGGTTGAAACTCTCCAATTTAGATTTCTTATTTTGGGAAGAATTAAGGAATACATAATAACTCTGAGAAATTCATGTCCACTCGCGTCGCAAGTACTTCCGCGAGCGAGGTAAACTTCTCTACTTTCATGGGAGCAGGTCATTCGCCTTGGCAGGTCAATAGATGCGTCTATGGTTCGTTCCATTCGACCCTCGGCCGTGCACACAGTATATTTTTGTATCGGACCGTACGACCTCGGTATAAATCGTGCGTGATAATACTCGGAACCTGATTACACTTGATATTATTTCATGTTTGTGAGGTTATAATTTATTTAATGACAGAAATTGAATTGAGATTAGTAGGTGTTGGTTAGAGAAATTCTTGGAATTTATCATCAGTTAAGGAACCATTTATTCATTGCTTGTTCCTATGTTATTATTTTTATTATTTAAATGTTTCGTACCTGTTTATAATTCCTGTATTTTATTATTGGCTCATAGTAAATGTCGATGTCTATCCTTCTTCACTAGTTCTTCGAGGTTAGACTGGATACTTACTGGGTACATGTTGTTTATGTACTCACGCTACTGTTCTGCACTAACCGTGCAATATCTGAGGCAGGTGTATCTGGTAGTCATCCCAACGTGCAACCCTGATACTCCGAGATTTAGCGGTGAGCTGCTTCCGAGTCCGTTCTGCAGCACCTGATGTCTCTCTTTTGTGTTTACTTTCTGTCTACTCTACTTCAGACAGTAGTTTAGTGTTTTGTATATTGTACTAGTAGCTCATACACTTGTGACACTAGGTCTTGGAATTATGCTAGTAGACATTTGATAATTTTTGAGTATTTGTTTCACCACACTAGACCTTATAATTGCTCATACTTTATTTTTATTAAATTTCTCACCTCACACTTATTAATAATTAGAAATCAACCATTTCTAAAATGTCAAAAAGAATAAATACAGGGCTAGTTCCCCATTGGCTTGCCTAGCGGTGTCACGACCCCAATTTCCTCCCTGGGATATCGTGACAGCACCTAGTCTCTAAGACTAGGTAAGCTTAAACAATACGAGAAAACATTAAATAAGAGATTAAAACTTGAACATTAAATAAGAGATTAAAACTTGAACATCCCAACAATTTCATAAAAGGAATCTACTAAAACTCAATACGTAAAATCCCAAAACCTGGTGAGATATAAGTCACCGAATAATCCTATACATCACTGTCTATCAAAATGTAAAGAAATAAGAAAAGAACATAATAGAAGGGAACTCCGAGGCCTGCGGTTGCGGGCAGGTGTACGTTGAAGTATCCAAAGAACCAACACAATGCACTAATATCGAGGCTTGTAAGATGCACCTGGATCTGCACAAAGACATGTGCAGAAACGTAGTATGAGTACACTACAACAGTATCCAGTAAGTGCCAAGCCTAATCTCGGTAGAGTAGTGACGAGGTCAAGTCAGGGCGCCACAGGGAATAATAGGAACAACAAAGCAGAAGATATGATAATGTATGAGAAGTGTACAATAGAAATTCAAAGAAAAAGCGACTCGGAATTCAAGAAGACAACATAACACATAAGGAAACAAGAATCTTATAAGTTAAGAAAATAACAACAACAACAACAACAACAATACAACAAATAGAGGTGGACAACAGGGGCGTTCCCGAGCTACCGCATCGTAATCCCAAAAGTAAATACACAATAGGGGTGCCCCAGAGGTACCGCCTCATAGTCCCAAAAGTAAATACACAATAGGGGCGCTCCCGAGGTACTGCCTCGTAGTCCCAAAAGTAAATATACAACAGGGGTGCTCCCGAGGTACTGCCTCGTAGTCCCAAAAATAAATATACAACACATAACCAATGGGACAATGAAATTACAACAAGGAATCTTACAGTTAAAGACTGGACACAAAATTAAGGAAACAGATAATTCAACTAAGCATGTTGCACAAATTGCAAGTAAGGGATAAGACACGTAGACATGTGACACTAGGATAAACATGACGACTACACGTGCTAGAGTAACTCAATTAAGGAAATAAAGGAACTATTTAGCAAAAAGTGGAATTTCAACATTTAGCCCGAGTATGCACTCCTCACCTCACATACATATCCTTCACGTATTGCAATTTACCATAACAGTACCAAATCCTAAGGGGAATTTCTCCCACACAAGGTTAGACAAGTCACTTACCTCAAACCTCGCTCAATCAATAAATAAAAAGACATTTGCCTTTTCCAACTCCGATCGGCTCGAATCTAGCCAAAACAATTACATACTATAAATGTAACTATAAGAAACTAATTTAAATAATAAATCTACGACATTAGCAAAGAATTGAAAAATCGCCCCAAAAGGTCGACCGGACCCACGTCTCGGGGCCCGACTAAAATTATAAAATTTGAACATCCATTCAATATCGAGTTCATCCATACCAAAATTATTCAAATCCGATATAAAAATCTCGACCAAAACCTCAAAAATTCGGCTCAAGGATTTTTTTCACCTTTTTCTCGAATTTTTCACGCCAAATCCTTAATTAAATGAAGAAATTAATTATAGATTAGTGAAAATTAATCAAAAACGAGTCAAGAATCCTTAACCAAATGTTTCCTCTGAAAATCCCTTAAAATTTCGCCTCAATCCGAGCTCTCTAGGTTCAAAAATGGAGAATGAAATCAAACCCTCGAACTTAGGCCTTTTCTGCCTAGTGAATTCGCACCTGCGAACCCAAAGCCGCATTTGCGGCTCCACACCTGCGAAATTCCCAACGCAGGTGTGATTATCACTTGGCCCAGCAACTTCCGCTTCTGCGGACCAAAATGCGCATATGCGCTTCCGCTCCTGCGACATAGGAGCGCTTCGCGCTCCTATGGACTAAGTCCACTTCTACGATCACCCAGCCTTCCTGGCCTTTCCGCTTCTGCGTTTCCCCAATTGCATGTGCGAGTCCGCTTCTGCGGTCCCGCACCTATGGCCCAAAGTGCATAGGTGCAATTGCACCAAACACAACAATGCTCCAGCTTTCCTACAAGTCCAATAGTATTCCAGATTCAATCCAAATCACACCCGGGGCCCATTTAAATATACCAACAAGTCTTAAAACATCATACGAACTTAGTCGAGCCTTCAAATCACATCAAACAATGCTAAAAACACGAATTACATATTGATTCAAGCCTAATGAACTTTAGACCTTCTAACTTCAACATTCGACGCTGAAACCTATCAAATCAAGTCCGATTGACCTCAAATTTTGCACACAAGTCACAATTGACATTACGGACTTACTCTAACTTCCGAAATCAGAATCCGGCCCCAATATAAAAAAATTCACTTCCGGTCAAACTTTCCAAAAATCATCCAATTTTTCAACTTTTGCCAATTAACGCCGAAATGACCTACGGACCTCCAAATTAACATTCGGACACGCTCCTAAGACCAAAAGCACCCTACGGAGCTACTGGAACCGTCGAATCCATTCCGGAGTCATCTTCATACAATTCAAACTATGATAAATTCCTATAACTTAAACTTCCAATCTAGGGACTATGGGTCTCATTTCACTCTAAAACTCTCCTGACAAGCACCCCGGCAAGTCACAAAACCACAAAATATAATAGAGGGAGCAATAAATAGGGGTTCGAGGCTAATACTCTCAAAATGACCGGCCGGATCGTTACATCCTCCCCTTTTTTTTAAAAATCGTTCGTCCTCGAATGATTATAGAAACATACCTAAAGTGGTGAAAAGATGAGGATAACGGCTGCGCATATCATGCTCGATCTCCCAAGTCGCCTCCTCGATCGGAAGAGCCCTCCACTGAACTTTCACTGAAGCGATGTTCTTTGACCTCAACTTTCGAACCTGCCTATCCAAAATGGCCACTGGCTCCTCGACATAAGATAAATCCTTGTCCAACTGGACTAAGCTGAAGTCTAAAAAATGAGACGGATCGTTGTGATACTTCTGGAGCATGGAAACATGGAATACTGGATGAACTGCAGTAAGACTAGGTGGTAGTGCAAGTCTGTAAGCCACCTTTCCAACCATCTCAAGAATCTCAAAAGGCCTGATATACCTAGGGCTCAACTTGCCCTTCCTCCCGAACCTCATACCACCTTTCATGGACAATCCCCAATCATAAATGCAACGTCGCGAACCTTCTGATCCGCATAACTCTTCTACCTGGATTGGGCTGTACGAAGTCGATCCTGATTCAATTTTAACTTTTTCCAAAGCATACTGATCCAACTCTGCACCCAATAGCCTAGCCTCACCTGGCTCGAACCAACCCACCGGGAACCAGCACTGCCTACCATATAGGGCCTCATACGGTGCCATCTGAATGCTCGCCTGATAACTGTTGTTGTAGGCAAACTCCGCAAGTGACAAGAACTGATCCCAATAACCCGCAAAATCCATCACGCATGCACGAAGCATATCCTCCAATATCTGAATAGTGCGCTCGGACTGTTCGTCCGTCTGAGGGTGAAATGTTGTACTCAACTCCACCCGAGTACCCAACTCATGTTGTACGGCTCTCCAGAACCATGATGTGAACTACATACCCCGGTCCGAGATGATAGATACCGGCACGCCATGAAACCTGACAATCTCGCGAATTTAAACCTGAGCCAGCTGCTCAGAAGAGTAAGTAGTATAATGAAATGAGCTAACTTGGTCAATCTATCCACAATCACCCAAACTGCATCGAACTTCCTCTGAGTCCGTGGGAGCCCATGAACGAAATCCATAGTGATTCGCTCCCATTTTCACTCCGGAATATCTAGCTTCTGAAGCAATCCACCTGGCCGTTGATGCTCATACTTCACCTGCTGACAATTTAGGCACCAAGCTACATACTCCACTATGTCCTTCTTCATCCGCCTCCACCAATAATGCTGCCGCAAGTCCTGATACATCTTCGTGGCACTTGGATGAATGGAGTAACGCGAACTGTGAGCCTCCTAGAGAATCAACTCACGCAAACCATCTACATTGTGCACACATAGCTTGCCTTGCATCCGTAACACACCGTCATCTCCACTAGTGACTTCTTTTGCATCACCGTGTTGAACTGTGTCCTTAAGGACAAACAAATGGGGGTCATCATACTGACGCTCTCTGATACGATCATAAAGAGAAGACTGAGAAACCACACAAGCCAAAACCCTGCTCGGCTCGGAAATATCCAATCTGACAAATTGGTTGGCCAAGGCCTGAACATCCAAGGGTAAAGGCCTCTCTGCTACTGGTAGATATGCTAAACTGCCCAAACTCTCCGCCTTACGACTCAAGGCATCGGCTACTGTAGACATGTAATTTTTGACTCACGCATTAGAATTACCTTTGATAGTCATGGTATTTTTAGAATAATTACTTGAGCTTATTTCTGTATGAATTCACTTTATTATTAAATTTAATTCTATTTTTTGGCACAAAAATTAAAAAACACAAAGAAAAGAAAAAAAAGAAAAAAAAAAGAAGAAGAAAAAATGGATTCATTTTTATTTTAAATTAGTATTAGGTATTCTAGAAAGACGTACTACTTTCAACCTACTTTTTTTATTTATTATTCTAATATAATCCTTGAAAATACCAAAAATAGTTTCAACTTTCATTTTTAGCTTTATCTTTAATAATATTAATTTCAATTAAAAGTTTTTATATTTTGTAGGTGTTTAAATTGAATTTTCAGCTTTGTTTTTGGCCCAATTTTGTATATTTCGGAGCTTAATTTAAATAGGAGCCCAAAATTCAACAACCCAACCCAAATACCTCTGACTCGCCGACCCAATCTGCTGACCCGCCCCACTTAAATCTTGGCTGTTGATCTAATTCCATCCAAAGGCCCATATTAATCCCTACCCATATATAGAACCCCCATTATAACCAAAACCTAACCCTAAAGCCTCCCCTCCCACGGCGCCCCCACCCCAAACCTGTCGGAATCGTCCAAAATCCGTCCATCCACATAAGCCTTGGTCCCCTCATGCCCCCCCCCCCCAT
>MCJB01048176.1:93484-159374 GCA_002018475.1 Nicotiana obtusifolia | reverse complement strand
CCCACGTCACCCGAATCTATAACGACCTCTGACAACGAGGACGTTCTCCTCCCATTTCACGCGGCTTTAAGAACGATTTTTTAGATTAATGAGAGCCGTGGATTGATTATGAATCAATCTTGGTCTTCCATTTGTCCCAAAAATCGTTCACAAAAAAAGAATCAGAGGGTTTTGGTTTTCTAGGGAATTTTTCGGATTTTTTTGGAGGTTTTTGGATTTTTCTTGAAAATATTCGGATTTCTTGGGGAAGAAGAATAGAAGGTTCGAGGTTCAAGTATTTAAGGGAGATTTTTCGGAGAGAAAAGATATAGAAAAAAAGTGGTAGGGTTTCAGACCAAGAAAAAAAGAGGTTCAATTTCTGATTCAATCCTTCCTTTTCATTTTTTCTTTTACAATTCCAGAAAAGAGAAAACGAGAAAATACAAAAATTATCTCTGTTTTTGGGAGTTAGTTTGTGATTGAATTCAAAAAAAAATTTCGTTTCTTCTGTTTAAATTTCGGATTTCGTTTCCCAAATTATGGAGTTTGTTTGGGGTCGTATTTTGTTTCGAGTTTCCAGTGCCGATTCGAATTTCTGTCCGAGGTTCATTGAGGTCGAGTTCAGTGGTTCGCGGTCCCTGCTGTTGTATTGATGTTCATTTCGACTTTGTGTTGTTGTACTCACTTGAAGTGATTTCGAGCAGAAATAATTACGAACTCTCATTCAGGTCCATTTCTTGATTCTAGCTTATTTTATTTGGTATGATTAAAGTATGAAAGAGCCATGGGGAATTTCTTTCTAAACTAGTAATTCTGTTTTCGTCATTTGATACTTCTGTTTTCGTCATTTTTGATAATTCTGTTTTCGTCATTTGATAATTGGTATTGGACTGTTGGTTGCACTTGATCTCTTGTGTTGCAACAGTCGAAAGTTTTGATGTTCGTCTCCTGAGTTTATTAGATAAGAATTTTGTAGCCTGACCATGCATGTTAAAAATAAAAAATGAAATTGGTGTCATATTTTCCTTGAGTGTTCGCTGGATCATGAATATAAACTATTGCTCGACTTTGTGAATTGGCTTTGTGTCGAGATGTGCCTGGTGTGGAGCTAGTCTATGTATAAGATTCGGTTGCTTCTGGAAATGGGTCATTCAATGTGTGAGAATAATTTTATAGGCACAATAAATATGACTAAGATTGCTTCTTGAGGAATTTGTCTTATATTTGGGGGTAATTGTCGTAGTGCGGGTTTCAGGGATGTCTTGATGTGAATTTTATTGGAACAAAAGCCATGGCTCTTAGCATACTTTGATCTATCACTCCTTAATTTTATTTTGTTTTTCTGTCTCATTGAGTTTGTTATATTTTTTTTTTCTTTCTTGTGTTTTCTATATGAAGTGCTATATTTGTGTGTGGATATTTTGAATGGATAATATGGATGATGAGTTGAGCCGTGGGTGTGGGAAAGGCCAAAGCCCGTTAGTGATTAATTTATTCGCTGCTTTAAGATCGGGTGTGGCCAAGTACATGAATGAAAGTTAAAAGAACAAGGCCATGAACCGAACTCTTATTTTTCTTTTATTTTAGATCTCCTTTTCTTATTTTATTTTATCACATTGCTCGCTAGTAGCATGTTTAGGCTGATCACACTTGGGTAGGCAATACTAGGACGTTTTATTAATTTTTGAGGCGAGAGGTCATTCCCTTAGTTAAAGTTACCCGGGGAATGCCCCGAAGGACTTATGTATATTATATTCCGGGGAATGCCCCGAAGTATTTGTACTTGGAGGCCAAAAGTGAAACTCGTAGTATTTTTAGTTTTAGTTCTTTTTTTTTTTCATTAGGTGGGAACGACCTCGAACCTCCTGTGTGTTTGTTTTTTCTTCTCTATGACTGTTTTTTTAACCTCAATTCGAATGTTCTAAAAGCCAACTAAATCAAGTACGCAACCGTGACTTTCACGGGACTCGGGGAATGCCTAACACCCTTCTCGTCGAGTCAAATGAACTCCATTTCCTGAATCTCTGGTGCCGACTTAGCTTTGAGTCAATTGTCAAATATTTTTCCTAAAAATGGTAGCCTGGCACACCGGAATCAATTGTCAGATGGCGACTCTAAGTTTCCTTTTGAATACAACCTTTGTCACTTTCAAAAAATTGAAAACCTTTTTTTTCGAGTTTTACTAAGCCTTGTTATCCATCAAAAGGGTTTAGTGAAGTTTTGTTAAAAAAGAGGAGTGACAGCTACCATATTGGCCTTCCCAGGATGATAGAGAATGATGATGTTATAATCCTTAAGCAACTCCAACCATCTCCGCTGCCGCAAGTTAAGATCCTTCTGTTTAGGTGCTGGGTCAATCTGGTTATAGGTGCTGCAATGGATGAGACACCCTCTACAAATTGACGATAATACCCCGCCAAGCCAAGAAAACTCCGGATCTCCGTAGCTGAGGACGGTCTGGGCCAACTCTCTATTGCTTCAATCTTCTTCAGGTCTACCATGATCCCCTCACTCGATAATACATGACCAAAAAATGCCACTGAATCTAGCCAGAATTCATACTTCGAAAATTTTGTATATAACTTATTTTCTCTCAAGGTCTGAAGCACAGTCCTCAGTTGATGCTCATGATCCTCCCGGCTCCAGGAGTACACCAAAATGTCGTCAACAAACACAATGACGAACGAGTCAAGATGGGGCTGAAATACACTATTCATCAAGTGCATGAATATTGTAGGGGTGTTGGTCCGCCCAAAAGACATCACAAGGAACTCGTAATGACCATACCGAGTCCTGAAAGCAGTCTTCGGGATATCTGGCTCCCGAATTTTCAACTAATGATAGCCCGAACGCAAGTCGATCTTAGAGAACACTCTGGCACTCTGAAGCTGATCAAATAGGTCATAATACGTGGCAATGGATATCCGTTTTTCACTGTAACCTTGTTCAACTGGCAATAATCAATACACATTCTCATAGAACCATCCTTCTTCTTTACAAACAAGACAGGAGCACCCCAAGGCGACACACTAGGCCGAATGAAGCCCTTATCGAGCAACTTTTGCAACTGTTCCTTTAATTCTTTCAATTCCGTTGGGGCCATACGATAGGATGGAATAGAAATGGGTTGAGTGCCTGGTAATAAATCTATGCCAAAGTCGATATCTTTGTCGGGCAACATGCTCGGAAGATCCGTCGGAATTACGTTTGGATAATACCTCACTACCGGAACTGACTCGATAGTAGGAGTATCAGTATTAACATCCCTCACATATGCAGATACGCATCACACCCCTTCTCAACCATCCGCTGAGCCTTTAGAAATGAAACAACCCTGCTAGGAACATAATCTAAGGTACCTCCACTCAAACCGTGGTTGACCTGGCATAGCCAATGTCACCATCTTGGCGTGATAATCAAGGATTGCGTGATAGGGCGACAATCAGTCCATGCCCAAAATAACATCGAAATCCACCATACTGAGCAACAATAAATCGGCTCTGGTCTCAAAACCACTAAGAATAACCAAACACGACCGATACACGGTCAACAATAATAGAATCACCCACGAGTGTAGACACATACACAGGAGAACTCAAAGAATCACGGGATACACCCAAATGCAGAGCAAAATAAGATGACGCATAAGAATAAGTGGAGCCTGGGTCAAATAAGACTGATGCATCTCTATGACAGACCGGAACAATACCTGTGATGATAGAATCAGATGCAACTGCCTCTGTCCTAGCAGGAAGGGCATAATATCTGGCCTGGCCTCCCCCTCTAGGGCGGCCTCTACCTGTCCGACCTCCACCTCGAGCTGGCTATATAGGTGGAGTGGTAGTTGGTGCTGTAACCATAGCTTGAGGACCTGGTGGAGCACGCGGTGCCTGAGTGGTCTATGGAGGTGCACCCTTCCCTAGTCTGGGGCAATCCCTCACCACATGACGAGTGTCACCACACTCAAAACAAGCTATCAGAGGACGTGGATGCTATGACTGGATCGGGCTTGATCGGCTGGACTGACCGCTAAAAGCACCTCATGCAGGAGGTACACTAGACAATGGCGGTGCATAATAGGGAGCTTGAGGCCTAGAAGTGGCTGGAGCACCACTGGCGGCTGGAAGTGTTGAATGAACAGGGCGACCCATATAGCCCCTACCTTGACGAGCTGCAGCTGGGGCACGAGTACCACTACATGTGCCAGACTCTCGAGACCTCTTGGCCCTCTCTCCTCCCTCTCCTGAGTCAACAACCCTCTAATCTCCTAGCGATCCCCACTAACTGTTGGATTGCAATGTCCATCTTCAACTTTCGGGCCATGTTAAATTTGATGTTGGGGTTGAGCCCCTCAATAAATCAACGAACTCGCTCCCGAACAGTAGCAACCATGGTTGTGCATGCATGGCCAAATCACTAAACCGGACCGCGTACTCTGATACGGTCATAAAACTTTGGCGCAACTGCTCAAATTCTACGCGTCGTGCATCTATAAGACTCTGGGGGACATACTCCCTCAAGAACATATTCGAGAACTGAGTCCAAGTGAGTGAAGATACCTCGGCCGTACTACCCAACTCGTATGCTCTCCACCACTAATAGGTCGCTCCTCTAAGCTGGAACATAGTGAAAGAAGCCCACTAGACTTCGCAACACCCATAGTACGGAGGATACGGTGGCCTTCCTCAAGAAAACCCTAGGAATCCTCTGACGCCAAGCCACTGAAAGTTGGAGCGTGGTACTTCTTGTGCCTCTCGAGCCTAAGATGTTCCCCCTCAGAAAATGCTGCCCTAAGCTCAGGCTGAACTGGAGCTACCGACTGCATCGATATGACCTTAGGAACCTGGTCGACTTGGACCTGCTGCTCTGGGGTACGGGCGGCGGGAGTCTGTGCTCCTCCCCCGGCCTGAGATACTGCAGGAGCAAGTGGTATCAACCCTGCCTGAGCTAACATGCTGAACAAGCTCAGAAACTGGGCGAGAGTCTCTTGGAGGGCTGGTGCAGTAACATGCATCTTAGGTGCCTACCCTCTGACTGGAGCTACTGGTGTATCCACTGTAGCAACTCGTGCGGGTGCTCTGGCTGCACCACGTGGACGTCCTCGACCTTTACCCCAGCCTTGGCCTCTCGCGGCTCTAGCAGGGGGCACGGGTGTCTGGTCATCTGATCTAGTTGTACGTGTCCTCACCATCTGTGAGAGAATAGAAAGACAGAAATTTAGAATCCAAAGTCAAAATCTTGCACGATAAGGAATCAAAGAAGTGAAGCTTTTCCTAACAGTTCCATAGCCTCCCGAAGATAAGTACAAATGTCTCCGTACCGATCCGCAAGACTCTACTAAACCTGCTTATGACTCATAACACCTATAAACCTAGAGCTCTTATATCAATTTGTCATGACCCCAATTTTCCTCCGTGGGATATCGTGATGGCACCTAGTCTCTAAGACTAGGTAAGCCTAAAAAATACGCGGAAACATTAAATAAGAGATTAAAACTTGAACATCCCAACAATTTCATTAAAGGAATCTACCAAAACTCAATACGTAAAATCTCAAAACCTGGTGAGATATAAGTCACCGAATAATCCTATACATCACTGTCTATCAAAATATAAAGAAATAAGAAAAGAACAGAATAGAAGGGGACTTCGAGGCCTGCGGTCGCGGGCAAGTATACCTTGAAATCTCCAAAGCAACAACACAACGCACTAATATCGAGGCTGGTAAGATGCACCTAGATCTGCACAAAGACATGTGCAGAAGCGTAGTATGAGTACACCACAATGGTACCCAGTAAGTGCCAAGCCTAAATTCTGTAGAGTAATGACGAGGTCAGGTCAGGGCCCTACTGGGAATAATAGGAACAACAAGACAGAAGATATAATAATGTATGAGATGACAAAGAAGTGCACAATAGAAATTCACAGAAGAAACGACCCGGGATTCAAGAAGACAACTACAACATATAAGGAAACAAGAATCTTACAAGTTAAGAAAATAACAACGACAACAATACAGCAAATAGAGGTAGACAACAGGGGTACTCCCGAGGTAACGCCTCGTAGTCAAAAAAGTAAATACACAACAGGGGCACTCCTGAGGTACCGCCTCATAGTCCCAAAAGTAAATACACAACAGGGGCGCTCCCGAGGTACCGCCTCATAGTCCCAAAAGTAAATATACAACAGGAGCGCTCCCTAGGTACCGCCTCGTAGTCCCAAAAGTAAATATACAACACATAACCAATGGGACAATGAAATTACAACAAGGAATCCTACAGTTAAAGACTGAACACAAAATCAAGGAAATAGGTAATTCAACTAAGCATGTTCCACAAATTGCAAGTAAGGGATAAGACACGTAGACATGTGACACTGGGCTAAACATGACGACTATACGTGCTAGAGTAACTCAATTAAGGAAATAAAGGAATTATTTAGAAAAAATCAGATTTTCAACATTTAGCCCAAGTACGCGCTCGTCATCTCGTGTATACGGCCTTCATGTATTGCAATTTACCATAACAGTACGAAATCCTAAGGGGAATTTTCCCCACATAATGTTAGACAAGTCACTTACCTCAAACCTCGCTCAATCAATCAATCAATAAGAAGACCTTTGCCTCGATTTTTCAACTCCAATCAGTTCGAATCTAGCCAAAATAATTACATACTATAAATATAACTATAAGAAACCAACTTAAATAATGAATCTACGACTTTAGCAAAGAATTGAAAATTTTGTCCAAAAGGTCGACCCGGACCCACGTCTCAGAACCCGACCAAAATTATAAAATCCGAACTCCCATTCGATATCGAGTTCACCCGTACCAAAATTACTTAAATCAGATATAAAAATCTCGATCGAAACCTCAAAAATTCAGTCTAAGAATTTTTCCACCTTTTTTCCCAATTTCTCAACCCAAATCCATAATTAAATAAAGAAATTAATGATAGATTAGTGAAAAATAATCAAAAACGAGTCAAGAATCCTTACCCAAATGTTTCCTCTGAAAATCCCTCAAAATTACGCGTCAATCCGAGATCTCAAGGTCCAAAAATGAAGAATGAAATCAAACACTCGAACTTAGGCCTTTTCTGCCCAGTGAATTTGCACCTGCGAACCCACTGCTGCATCTGCGACTCCGCACCTGCGGAATTCCCATCGCAGGTGCGGTTCTCACTTAGCCCAACAACTTCCGCTTCTGTGGACCAAAATGCCCATCTGCGCTTCCGCTCCTTTGGCATAGGAGCGCTTCTGCGCACGCGCTCCTGCGGACTAATTCCCCTTCTGCGATCACCAGGCCTTCCTGGCCTTACCGCTATTATGCTTCCCCAATCGCATGTGCAAGTCCGTTTCTGCGGCACTCTGACCACATCTGCAGTCCCAACTGGGCAGGCCACAAACCGCTTCTGCAGCTTGATGGTCGCTTCTGCAGCTTGATGGTCGCTTCTGCGGTGCCGCACCTGCGGCCCAAAGTGCGCAGGTACGATTGCACCAGACACAGCAATGCTTCAGCTTTCCCACAAGTCCAATATTATTCCGGATTCAATCCGAATCATACCCGGGGCCCCCTAGACCCCGTCCGAATATACCAACAAGTCTTAAAACATCATTCGAACTTAGTCGAGCCTTCAAATCACATCAAACAATGCAAAAAATATGAATTGCACATCAATTCAAGTCTAATGAACTTTAGAACTTCTAACTTCAACATTCGACGCCGAAACCAATCAAATCAAGTCCGATTGACCTCAAATTTTGCACACAAGTCACAATTGACATTATGGACCTAATCCAACTTCTGAAATCGGGATTCGACCCCGATATCAAAAAGTACACTCCTGGTCAAACTTTCCAAAAATCATCCAATTTTTCAACTTTCGCCAATTAACGCCAAAATGACATACGGACCTCCAAATCAACATCCGAACATGCTTCTAAGACCAAATGGCCCCTTCGGAGCTACTAAAACCATCAAAACTCCATTCCGGAGTCGTCTTCATATTCCTAGAACTTGAACTTCCAATCTGACTATGGGTCTCATTCCACTCCAAAACTCTCCCGAACCCGACACCAAGCACCCCGTCAAGTCACAAAACCACAAAATAAAATTGAGGGAGCAATAAATAGAGATTCGATGCTAATACTCTCAAAACAACCGGCCGGGCCATTACACGTTGGGCGCCATCACGACCTATAGGGGAAATTGGGTCGTGACAAAAAACAAAGTGTATAGTTCTATAAGATATAGTGCTATATTAATACCTTAAGTTTTAGCAACAACAACATATGTATACTTATATTAATATAGAATATGTTAATATAGCATTAATATGCATGCATATGTTGTTGTTACTACAACTTAAGTATTAATATAGCATTATATATAGCATCAATGTGTATACATATGCTGTTGTTGCTAAAACTTAAGTATTACTATAGCACTACATCTTATAGAACTATACATTTTGTTCTTAAGTGTGTTATAGTAAGTTTTAATCGAATATAATTGAATTTTCAATTGATCCCCTGATGAAGTATCGGAGTAAAGTACTAATAAGGCGATCGAGAATAAAACATTCAAGACTATGTGTGTGTATGTGTGTGTGTGCATATAGATATGTGTGTGTGTGAGTGAGTGAGTGAGTGTAT
Organism: Nicotiana obtusifolia; assembly: GCA_002018475.1. Taxonomy (NCBI): domain Eukaryota; kingdom Viridiplantae; phylum Streptophyta; class Magnoliopsida; order Solanales; family Solanaceae; genus Nicotiana; species Nicotiana obtusifolia. The sequence goes on along the minus strand of MCJB01048176.1, from coordinate 150,740 downwards.
TGTTAAATATATGTAGATATTATAAATAACAAATAATCTAACAACAATACCGGCCGAAATCAGTCGGTAAATTATATATATATATATAATTTTTGTTATATTAAAAAACCAATTGACCCTGGGCAAAAAAAATAATTTCAAATTTTCCACCAATTTCAGTCGATATACTTGAAATTTTTTATTTAAAACTTATTTTGGTAAGTATACAAGTATGACCAGGTCTTGATCAAAGATTGACCAATTTCCGACCAACATTGGTCGGAATTTTTGTATGTGTCAGACGTAGTGGTGTTTCTTTGTCGTGGGACCACTATTTCTGACCGATGGTGGTCGGTATTTTTGTGAGAAATATTTTCTTTGACTTTTGCGACCAATTTGCCTATTCTCCGACCAATTTCGGTCGGTTTTTCTTTCGAATGATTTTGAGTATTCTGTGGACGGTTTTTGACAGTTTTCTAGTAGTGAACATAGAGTAGGACTCTTCTAGGATAGCTAATACAAAGAGTCCTAATTCTTGTAAACTAAGCTAAGTGCTCGCATAATTATCAGGTTTTTTAACTTGATTATTATCTTCAATAATAAATAAGGGTAAAATAGTCCAAAAAAAATTCTTAATTAATATTTTCTTAAGGGGCGTATAGAAAAAAAAAATGAGTGGAGGGAGTAATTAACTTCATAGTTTCATCCATTTTCCTAGCTATTGGTATTGGGAAGGCTATCTTTTATTTAATTAACTCTCTTTACGTAAAAGTGAAATTCGTGGATAAACCTAAATATACAGTGGTCAATGGACAAATTTATTTAAACAAAAAAGAGAAGACTTATCAATTACGAGTAATTTTTTCCAATAACCTTTGTAAGGTCTGAGTTGAGGGAGTAAAATGATCACCCCAGCTTATAAAACTGAATCAACAAAATTTACGTTGTTATCTCACATTGATTTAATTATTATCAATATTTGCTCAGTGCATTGTAAATTGCACTGTAATGTTTGCCTCAACTATTCCATCGATACTTGTCATCTCCTATCAAGATAGTACGTGATAATTCTACTCACCAAAACTTAGACAGCGAATTATACACAAATATTTACCAGTTCAATCACTAATTTTGCATCTAATGTGGTTTAACTTTGATTACATTTGATTTTACTACATTACTTTTGTGACACCGTAGGCAAATCCCACATCAAAAAAACACGGAAAAAATGATGTGTATATAAACTAACAAGCCTTAGAGACCCTAATGATGCATTTTAAAGTCGTATGGGCCTAGGCCCAAAGCGGACATTATCACTAGTAGCTGGGCAGTTACCACTTTTTATTTTAGGAAAAATGACATTGTATAGCTATTATAAAAATAACAATCAAAAAATGTATAAAATTATACAAATTTTATACATTTTTTTGGCTACCAGATGTAAATAGTTTTTGGCGCGGTCTAAAAGTGATAATAACTCTTTATTTTAGGAAATTTTACCCCTTATAGCAAAGGTTTACACCCTATTTATTATAAATAAATATCCTTTTAAAATATTATTTCCTATAGCTACCTTTTATTTTTATAACAAAATATGTATTTATGGTATACACTACCGTTAAGGCATTAAATACGTTAATATTTTTCTCTCTCATTCTTTCAATTATTCTTTCTCAAAATCACCGTACAGTATATCTAATTTCTCTCTCCACGATCTCTCTCTCACATCAAGTTTGTCTTTCCCATTGTTGAACCACGATCTCCCCATTGTCTTCCCCAAGCTTTATAGTTCTCTTACATCGGTATTGTCTCTCTCAATTTTTAACTTTTTTTCTCCAAAAAGTTGTGGTAAGTATTAAAGCTTTTGGGTTTTTGGTCGGTTAAAGCTTCTTCTTTTTCTCTTCAACAGATTTTCTTAAAATATTCACCATTGTTAGGTTTTTTGCATAATACTTTAAATTTCCTCTTCAATGGCTGATTCAACAACTCCGAAGAAGGTTATCCAAGGTATACCCACTAAAGCACTCAATTTCGAAGGGCCATCTTTCGATTTATAAATCACTCAAGAGGAATCTGTATTTGCAGGTTCATTAGCAACTATTGAAGCCGAAAAGAGAACAAAAATACGCAATGACCCTATGAAACAAGGTCAAGATAAGAAATCTTCGAAAAAATCAACACTTCCTGATGTGGAAAAGAGAAGAAAACTTATGGATGATGCTTCTGGGAGCAAGGGAAAAGAGGTTGCTAAAGGAAGTAGCTCGCACAGAACGACAAGGTAATTGTAGATGTATTTATATGTATCCGAGTCCGTTTACATTGATTTAGTTTGTACAATAGTTTTCTCTTCTTGTATTTAGATGTATTTATATGTATTCGATAAGGCATACATTGATTTTTATTTTGTACAGTGATTTTTGACTGTTGTATTTAGATGCATTTATATGTATTTGAGTTCATACAACGACATTTTTAAATACATTTTCTATCATTTTGATGTTATTCATCAATTAGTTATGTATTCAATCTAATAGTATTTATTTGTATTTTCAACCGAACTGTATCCATCTGTATTTAAAACAACAGTTATTGTCATAACTCACAGTTTTTGTTGTAATTATCAATGTATTGTGTTGTATTCATGAATGAGTTATGTATTCAACCTAACTGTATTCATTTGTATTTTCAACCATATATTTTATCTTTTTAGTTTTTTTTGTATGCAGGAAATAATACTCTTTGTTAAACACCCGCCTATTTTATCGCCGCATATCAGTTCCTATAATAACACTGACATAATCTCCAACCTCAAAGAAAAGCTTACTCCAAATCAATACAAGCTACTGCGAGGTTCAACATCAGTTATTCAGGTGCTTCGGGTTCTGCAGCTGGAAGAAAGTCCTATTGATTCATTTTTAATACATGTGAATCGTACGACATTATGCTTTTCAATCAAAGAGTTTGCTGTAGTTACTAGTCTCCATTGTGTTAGTGACGCTGACGATTTTGGATTTAACACAAAGATGCCTAACAGGATTGTGGATACATACTTTGGCGGTGCAAAGAATGTCAAGAAGAAAGACTTGTTAAATGCTTTGATGACAAGAATTGGGGTTTTGACAAAATAGAAATGCCATTAAAATAGCTATGTTGTATTTCATACATACATTCATATTATCCACTAAGAAGAACTACACAACCAACCCAAGACTATATTTTAATTTGGTCGAGAGCGGGAGATATTGTGAATACCCATGGGGTAAGGAGGCATTCAATGCCCTTCTCAAATCTATTAGCAAGAAGATGGAATCCCGGAAGACGTATTACAGGATAGCTGGGATGCCTCTTGCTATGCAAGTATGATTGTACGAGTGTTGTTCAAAGGTCGACCCCAAAATTGCACTCCGAGTTGATAACCGGATTCCCAGAATACTCAATTGGAAAACCGCTAACAACCAGCCAACTTATGCTTACTTGATGAACGGCATGTCGCAACATATTTAGAGTATTTGAGCACTTATGGATTGGTTCCACAAACAACCTTCAATGGTACTCCGTCAAACATATGGTGCCCTCCTTTGGGACTATGCTATGGGGAAGTTAGACGCCGATGTGATAAGCGACAATGAAGCACCGGTAAAGATTGTTAGGCAAATCACAGAATCGGATACTTCTGTGAAGATAGTTTTAGAATAATTTTCTGTTATACGGATTGTATTTTCAGCTTATTGCTGAATTAATCATGATTTTATGCAACCTTTTTTGTTTTGAATACATGAATGTCTTCTTGTCTCAATGCAACTGTCACTCGGAATACATTCAATTTATCTTTTATATGCCTATGTATTTACATTCTCATGATTCAATACTCATTTTTAACTTTAATATTTTTTCAAATGTTCTGCCAATAATGTAATAAAACGTAGTTATATTAATAGTATGTAAGTTATGCTGTTAATACATGTATTTTGTTGTATTTATGTATTAGTATGATCATGTACATAGTTGTATTATGTATTCTGTTGCTAATACATATTACTGCTATATTGAGTTTAATTCAGTGGTTGTTTTTACTGTTTTTCTGGTTGTATTTACTGTATTTACTATATTTCAAACTTAACTAGATTCAATTATTATATTCTGTTTTATTTCCTATGTTTGTATTATGTTGTATTTATTTATTAGTATAATCATGTACATAGTTGTATTATGTATTCAAAAGTATTTTGAATTGAATTACATATGTATTCAAAAAAATTTATACACTTATGTATTATATGTATACATGTCCAGCTATACCTCATTTTATACATGTCCTGCTATACCTCATTTTGAATCGAATTATACACATCATTTTTCAAAGATACCACTAACCATAGCAGCATTCAATTTAATAATCTAAACTTAAAAAATTCATCTAGTAACAATCCAATCCACCAAGAAATCAATATGAATGTATAACTTGAACAAATCAAAAAACAGTGATTGCACGAATTAAAATCAGAACACCAACTACATTCCTAGGTGGAGCATTTCTACAATTACGCTTATTATGTCCACACTGCCCATATATACTACACCAATGTTGATTTTTCTTCTGAAGCAATTCACTTAACGGCTAATCGCGCTTCTTCTTTGGCCTTCCAGGAGGTCTTTTCCATTTAGGTGGTAAGACAACTTCCTCTGAAATATGTGCTAGTATATTCCATTCACTTCAATCGGGCCGAGGATACACGAGCACCTCGTATGTCATTACAACAGACTTTGGTTTGTAATAGTCCGAGCAATAATCTTCCGGCATTAGGAACTTGCTTTTCAAGACATCCCAAGCATGTGGGCATGGTAACTCGTCAACTTAGAACCTACCACAACTGCAATTTTTCTTTAGGAGGCAAACAGTGTAATGCCTTCCTTCATCATTCACCATGTGCAAGTGTTCAGTCGATGGTACAACTTACATTAAACGGAAAATTATTAATTTTGGACATTTGTACAAAACATGTATCTGTCAATGAATACATGGATTACATACAGTATGCATGAATACCAGAAAAAACATTTGAAATACATTGAATTCAAACAGGTATTTATTGAACAGAATATAAAAAGTGAATAACATTATTTGTGAAATAAAGTGAAATACAATAATATACTCTCAATACAAATATAAAATCAATGAATACAACTAATGAAATATACGCAATACAGCAACAATACCATGCATTAGGAATAAATAAAATACTGTGAATACAAAATAAACTTGAATACATTGAATACCACTGTTAGATACAACATAATACAAGCACAAGGTTTATTTTGAAATATGCAGGCAGTAGGTTACTATTACAAGTTGTATCCGGCATAAATACATGATATATTCATATATCTTAATTTTGTCAATGCAAGTAATTATAGCAAACAAAAGCGTTGTGTACGTGTGTGAAGCTTCTTTTCGATTGTTGCAATTCCAACGTCCAAACATCTTCCTAACTTCTTCTAGGAATTCATATATTGGCAATTCTCTTATTGATACAAGTGTCGAATTGATTGACTCAGCAATATTTGACGTCATAGTCCATCCCCAGTTAACAGGTGCATACAACCTAGCCCACTTTCGTATCCAGCTAATTCTAAGTAATCTTTCACCCGAATATCTACCTTCTCCACCTTTTCTATTAGACTATCAAATTCATCCTGGGTGTATGCTTTCACCATTGAAAAGTATACCCCGCTCAATTTCTCATGACTTTTTTTGAATTTCTTATATACGTTATTCCATAGATGCCATTTACAAGCAAAATGGGGTACGTTAGGATATACTCTGGATACAGATTTGATGATGCTCTCATTCTATCTGAAACAATGCACATGTTTCTCGCTCACCAATAAACTACCTTAAATTGCTCAAAGAACCACAACCAAGCAGTATCATTCTCTGAATCAACTACACCATATGTTATGTCCTGTAAATACAATATGATACAGATAAAAGATATCATTACAGATGTATTAAAAAATCAAAATAGCATTTTTTATGTTAATCTAACTTGTATATATTTTTTTTTAATTGACTAACCTGCACCATCCAATGTGTTAGCCGAGATGAATGTCCCTGTGTATGCTGATTTAGGTGGCTGCCATCCACAACGACGATGGGTCTACAGTAATCGAACCCCTTTATAAAAGCATATAACGATATATACAAATACATGAACTCATTTTTAGGAGATTTGTTCGTTCTAATATGTGAACCAGGATAAGTCATATCCAGTATATATAAGTATCCTGGTAATTCATTGTATGTCAGCTGGTTCACCCCTCAGAAAAATCCACTGCCTTTTCTCTAGCGTGCCACGTCAACATGTAACTAACATCTATGCCAAAGTCCGATTTCACATCATCAATTATATCCTTTGGCGTGTATTTTCTCTTATGATTAGTAAACTTGGACCTAATCATTCCCCCAAACAACCTACTGGTTGCTTGACGTTGCTCATAAACCTTATCCTTTAACGAACATGTATGCTTATCATTTAACTCCCTTACTTTGAACATTTGTGATTTGTTAGTACTAGAAGCCTTAAATTTCCATTCACAATCCTCAGAAATACATAACAAGGTATAGCTGCAATACATTTGTGTTATATTGGTTATGTATGGATAAAATATATACAGATCACGGCAAGTTAATGTTAAATATCGTTATATAAACGTGACATTATGAATATTTTAGAAACATGAAATGAAGTACTCCTACAGCTCATTCAGCTAAGTGTCTTCTAACCACAGACACAACATTTTTATTTTTCAACAAAGTTTTGAAAGAAACATACTATGAAATATAATGTATGTTACATGAATAAACCATAAAAAAATGTTGAATACATTTGTATACAACAATGTGTTATGAACGCATTAGTATAAATAGTTCAAGAACCAGTAACTGCTTTAGCACATTAAATTAAAAACAGTGATACAGAAACATATCATGAAAGAAAGCATATATTATGAATACAACATAATATATGTTGTATAATAATATGCTGCCATGAATATACAGTTGAATACAACATATTAGTGAAGAGGTTGTAAGTAATAGCACTCAAACCTGACAGCATTTGACCTATCAACACGAAATTGAAACCTTTCAGAAATTGCATATTGCTCCATCACTGCCTTCAATGTGGCCTTATTCTTAAATACTTGTCCAGTCATCACCTCTTTTTGATTAGTATTTGAAATAATCAAATCTCTTTCCGGTTCGAAAACCTCAATTGGTTCGCCTGAGTTTAAAGACGCAAGTGCAAGTGGACCAACTGTATCAACTTTATTCACCCCATCGGTTGCGACAAGTTGCATTAGGTCTCTTTGAAATAAACTTCCTCCATCTACAATTTCTTTATCCAATATAGTTATACACGATGGATACATCCCGAATTCTCTGTTCTCCTTTTTCAACTCTACATACACCATGTAACCCATGTCGTTGTGTATTTCCATAGGCATGCAATTTTCTTCCACTTTGTATTCAATTTTAATTGACTTAGAACTCAAATCTATGCCAAGTTGCTTCAAAATTGAAGCAACCAAACATTATACGACGCATACTCCTTCATCAATATACCATCGATCGAATAATCTACATAACAATTTTCAATATTCCACTTGCTAGAATGACGAATTAGCACTATTAAACTTGCCATCTAGAAAATCGAATTCAAATTATTTCTGTAGATACTTGTATCAATTCCGAGAAGAACCTCAAACAATATCAGGGGGGAAAAACCTCGAACTGTACTGGAAAAAAAAAAAAAAAGGGACTAAAACTCTGAAGAATGCTCTGTTTGGTGTTTAGCGTCTAATAAATCTTCTCATTAATTGGATTGATAATGTTGTGTGTTATAATTGATTTAGTTGAGTTACATTAGGAGTGTATCACGTTAAATTAGCAACTTTCTATTATTAAACATTTGGAGAGACCTATTATTACGTTGATTGCCGTTACTGAATTCATGAATACATGGCACGAATACAAGTGAATACAACGGCTGACAACTGAACTGCCCTGGTTTTAGCTGATTTTTGCTATTGTATCATGAATACAATAGCGCGAATACATTACCATAACAATTGAAAGGTAGCTACAGGAAGTAATTATGTATATAATAGCTATAGGAAGTTAATAACCACTATAACAATAGTGGTTTCTGAAAATTCCTCTTTATTTTATCTCTAGAATTTTATAGTAGTTTCAAGGAATTATTTTAAGTTTAAATATCTTATACGGATTATGTGATACTTTCATAAGTAGATGAGAGTTCAAAAGCCCAACTAAAGAAACGTAAATCACAAATAAATTCTTGTACAGTACATCATAGTAGAAAAAGAAATGCACCATTATAAGCTTCATTGAAACCACAGTACTCAAATTCCTATCCAATTTTCTTCCTTTCCCCCCCTTAGGGAGGGAGGAGAACCAACTTTTTTAGCTTCCTCTCACATCAGGGGTCGTCGCCAGGGGCGCAGCTAGGGTGGCGGAAGGGGGTTACCTTCGCCGAAAAATTATACTGTATATAAGGTCAAATTATTTTTTATGAATAAACAGTAGCTGTTGAATCCCCTTCCCTTGTTCGTGTTTACTTTTTAATATTCTAAATCCCCTTAATTAAAATTCTGACTCCATCACTGGTCATCGCTAGCAGCTGTTTTGACCTTGTTATTCATGTACAAGTAGGTCTTCTTTCTGGAAAAACTGGTCACTGTAGGAACTGATGAGATTCCAGTATACCTGCCATTTATCTTCGCCGAGCATATGTCAGAAATATACTTGAGAAGCTCATAGCTTTGGACAAATGGCTGAGCTGCATATTGTTCAAATGGCATCCACTGCAAGTATAAAGAAGAACATGAGCTTGGAGCATGAAGCTGGGAACTGCTTATTTGATGCATTTGAACTTTGTCTGTAATACAAGTTTGCACATAATCTCTTTCTCTTTTTATAAATTTCTTTAACGTGGTGTCTAGGTCAGTTCGAACGCACCTAAACTATTCCATCAGGTACCTACTACATCAAAATTATAAGACACCGTGATCAGTAGGAATAGAACCAATAACCTTACAAAGGTTTTGAACCAATAACCAATAACTATGCTTTTGGGTTAGGTTAAGGGGTTTCAAAATATAATATATAGAGATGTAAAACAAATTTTGCAGTTTTCAGCAAAGGGGTTGCGGGGGAACCCCTTTGCAGCGACTAGAAAGTCCTAGTTCTAAACAACAAAATATTTGACGACCATGTACCTGAGCAGCGACTATTTCTGCATCCTGCTTCTGGATATCAAAGGAGAGAGGTTTTAGCATGCAGACAAACATTAAATCTGACTTGTCAAAAAATGAGTTGTGGCTCTGTCTGCAATTTAATAAAGTCATCTTTAGTACACAAACATCTTACAGTGTGAAATGCAATAAGGTAAACAGAACAAACATTGTATGGAGACAGCAAAGGTTTCATATTCATATGTAAAAGACATTAAAAATATAACAGAAACTTAAAACAACTTTTAAGTGAAAGACAACCTGAATGCCAGTATTTCTACCAACTTCGCATTAGCCTGTATCAATACAAATCAAGTGACAGTTGTTACTAACTCCAGAATCAAACTTAACATATGGAATAACTAGTTTTATTTAAAAACAAGAAAAAAATGATATCGGAATTCTCACTCACCCCCATTTCTTCTTTAACTTCTCGGACAGCTGCATCACATATATCCTCACCCTGTGGATGAAAAGTTAACATGACTGATAACATTCGTACAGCACGAGTTTTTGTTTATTTTTATATTTCCTCTATTCAGTTATTTAACTTTCTCATATGGCATAGAAGTTATCATTCAGATATACCTCATCCAGAACTCCTGTAGGAAACTTCCACATACCGGTTCCTGGAAACGTCCACTCTTTTCTTGGACAAATAACACCTAAGATTTTAAAGAGAATTATTACTGCAAGTGCTTCAATAACAAACATGTACTATGATACATGGATAGCCAGACAGATGCATAGAAGTATAGAAATAATGTAAGCAGAATTCTTTCAGAATGATGTAAATGGATAAAACAAAACCCTTTTGCAAAAAAAGAAAAGGCCAAAAGGGCGCGATGTGCAAGGAAAGGAGGTACGATAAGGAAGTCCGCATACTTAAAAAGAAATTGCAAGAAAATATCCAAGCAATTAATGGAGTTGAGGTATAAAAACATGAGGTGCTATACATAGAAGAAGATATTTCATGCAACCCACACTGGGTTCGCCTTCTGGCCAAGGTCAAAAACTGAAAGATCAGTATGTACAGGAAACTTGTTGAAATCATTTGAAATGACTCAAGTAGGTTATGCCGCACATTCCACGATTTGGTGGTGCTGGCATAGCAGATCAGTTTCACTGGCTGGCTTGCACAAAAAATCGCTATTTACATGTACTCGCATTCTCTTCTCAAATCTTCAGCTGCTAAAATAGCAGCTCGTACTGCTGTCCATACAGAAGAATTTGCTTCTTTTGGATCCTTCACAGAACTGATGGAAGTCCCTTCTAAAAAAGGGCAGCTCGGTACACTAAGCTCCCGTTATGCCGAGTCCGGAGAAGGGCTGGACCACGAGGGGCTATTGTACATAGCCTTACCTTGCATATCTGCAAGAAGCTATTTCCACAACTCGAACTCGTGACCTCCTGGCCACATGGCAGTATCTTTACCAGTTACGCCGAGTCTCCCCTTCAGGAAAGTCCCTTCTACTTCTCTTGATATCTCATTGGAACAAGGACTTGGACTTGAACTTGCCTCGGGATTACCCATCTCTCACTGTTGTAAGTCCTTAGTTCCATCAGTTAACCTCCCTAAAACACAGGTTGTCCTTCCCTTCTCGCCACCTCGACTGAAGAACATAAGTTTGTGGAACTGGAGTAAAGTTGCTGAAGTCTCACCTCACGAGGTCCCTCATTACATAGTCGCATACCTAAAATCGGTTAACAGCTTCCCATCTTCCACCATGTACCTTAATTCTATGTTGCGCGGACGCTTCATTTTAGCTGCCGCATCCATGTCGACACGACACTGGTACTGGTAAGGGTGAGGGATTCGTACCAGGTGTGGTCATTCAAGATCGGGTACTTTGACCACCATCCACGGACAAATTTGAGGAAACATGAAAAGTGAAAGATTGAATTTTAGTTGCTACCTGCTAGTGCCTAGTGCCTACAACTTGAGAAATTCCTAAAATGGAAAATTGAATTATTGGTTGCACTCCATGACCATTATGCAGGATAAGTAGCACCAACATATACCTCATTCCTTTCATTGATGACAAAAGCACCAATACCAACTCTATGTGTCGCACTTGCTGGAATAGTGTTAGCAGTTGCAGGGAGCCAATTTACAAGCATCAAGTATTTTGGTTCTGCATGATGGTAATAAAATCCTTCCTGCAAAGAAACAGGATAACTGTATTAGATATTGAGATGGGACAATATAATTTAAGCAACAAACTTACCTTAACAGCAGGTTCAACAAGCGTTACAAGCTCAATAGGTAACTTGATCCGAACACCTTTTTTACCCTGCAAGTATGTCCACCTATTATCAAGGATGAAATTTGAATAGAAATTTAAAGCATAGAAATTCAGAAGTCCGATCTACAGGTAATCATCTTAAAGAATGGAACCTGCAAACTTACAACTATTCTCTTATTTCAACAGCATCCATATAAGCATGGCAATTAGAATCAGCCACTTCAACAGGAAGGTATCTCTAATAGACTCACGTCCCCCTCACCCATAACTTAGAGTTCGAAGCCCTGAATCTGACCATGCCAAGTGACAGTGTAACACAACATTTTTCAAACACCACTTCCTATTTCTAGCACAAGAATGAGCTGGTGTTCAGCAGATTTTACACAACATTTCAAGGATGAAGTCGCAACTTGCACAATAGACAACATCATAACGTATAAGATTAACATTGAAATCAGCTCAATGTGACGTTCAATTTATAGTCTCATGGTAGCACACACAGTCTTCTTCTTTTCATTCCACTTAACGGGGTAGCGTGGTGCACGAAGCATCCCGCGTTCACGCAGGGTCCGGGGAGGCTGCACCGAAAGAGGTGTGATGTACGTAGCCTACCCTGGCTGATTCCACGGCTTGAATCCGTGACCTATAGGTCACATGGAGACAACTTTACCATTGCTCCAAGACTCCTCTTCCTTTTCATTCCACTTACTCTATACAAAAAGGTCGTATTGCTAACAAGTCAGCACTCAAATATTCCCCCTCGACTCACCCACCCGCTGCCCCTGGTACTCTTAAAAGTTTATGCAATTCCGCGTTTCAACCATGATCATTGGTCAAGCTGCATAACAATCCTAAATTTGTGATAAGTAAGATATCCAGAGCAACAAACAAAAAACTAAGATGTTTCTCTGATCAGTTAAGCTTTCATTCAATGGCATCCAGAGGGCGCGAAAATCTGTACACAGTTTGACTTTTATTCAAAAGAGAAAAGGTCATCAAAATCCAAATGTTGTGCTACATTAGTTACATCCAAATGTAGGCCAGACACACAAACAGAAAAATAGAATCTTTCTTTTTCTAAAAAGGTGGTGCCTATGCCACCTCTTGCACACAACTATTTTACGGGATACCAACTAACTCCCACCAGCACAGGCTCAAGCTCGAGATAACGTTGCCCACCAAAGCTTATATAAGGAAGAAATCAGCTAGTCCTTTTTGCGTCACGCCCTAAAGTAAAATCCTTTCTCAACTTATTCACAACAAAGGAGAATCTACAGGATTAACTTTATGATCAAGAACTTCCGTGAAAGTCGAAAATAGATTCTGAACAGTAACCAAAAACTAAATATCCCAGCTCAGGATTGAAAATAGAATCTGAACAGTAACCAAAAACAAAATATCAGCTCAGGTTAAATCCAAGGCAAAAAATACTAGCTAATTTCTTTCAATCTGCCCAAGCATTCAGGGGCGGACGTATAGGCTTATATATGGGGCACGTGAACCCATGGTTTTTCCGCCAAACTAGGTATTTCATGTGCATATTTTCTATAATTGATCTAATATTATATGCTGGCAACCATGCTCCAAAGAGATGGTGCACTTGGTTGAATGCTGAGTTATTTAGCTAGAGGAGCAAGGATCAATTCTCACTTACTACTTTCTTTTTTCGCATTTCTTTAGTGGTGCACCCCGTCTTATAAAAATACTAGATCCGCCTCTGCAAGCATTGTCGGGCAGAGTTACCGGATAGTAGGTACTCGGCAAAATAGTTGAACTTAAACTAGCCCGGACAACTAAGTCATAAAAAATAAAATAAAAAAGTTAACCAAAACAAAATATACATATTAGTAAGACCTGTTGTCTCCAATGAGAAAGTGAGGCTCTAAGTAAAGAACCAAAGACAGAAGGATCCAAGGGCTAATTAGTCATTTCCACTGTCACCCCACCATGTGCATCCTCTTTTGCAGCTAATATTCTATCGACTTCTACTTCCATTTCCTTCTCCATGGCCATTGCTAGTGTTGCAGAGCAACGCATTGAGGACATTAATGAGAATGATCGGTTAAACTTAGGCAAAATTTAATATATAACAAAAATGGTGTTTTCAATATAGGAAAATGGAACAAGGGTCACCTTCATTTTTACGGTTAGAGAAGAAGTGATGTTCTGAGCTAAAAAATGAAGATCTTGAGGAGGTGGCATAGGAAAGAAAAGGAGTGCGACACAAAAATTTGGTTATCATTTAAACAGTTTTTTTTTTTGGAGGCAGAATGATAGAGCTTGTGGATCTTGCAAGTTGATGTGGAATAGTGGTTGGTACCAAACTCTTCAAATGTCAAGCGTTGACTTATAATATGGGTATTAGTTCTAGTTTCATTCATTTAAGCACACTAGTTGTTTACCCCTAACTAAACAATTAACTTTAAAAATTAATAAATTAAATAAAATTACATCTCACTTAATCATGATTATATGATTATGTGTTAAAAATGTATATATAAAACATATTTAATATTTACAACTTATAAGCGGTAATTTTTTTATTCTCAAGCTAAGTGAAACCTACGAACAAATCATATGATTTGTACAGTGATCAATTAAAAATTTATTTTAAAGAAGTAATTTATATTTTTATTTATTTGATGTATGTATCAAGTGCAAGTATATTTTTTTCTTCAAGTGATGGGTACAAAAATTTCCATTAACAATTCTATCTATATAGAATAGTAGAAGCAAATTAATATGATGATGCCAAGTGTAACAATAAAAATTTAACAAGTGTCAAATTTTAGGACAAGGCCAACAAATTTGGAGATTCAAAAATTATTCTTTTTTAAAAAAAAACAGAAAATGATACAATGAAGCATACAGACATGGGTGAGGGCTGGTTTAGGTTAGTTAATTTCTTTGTTTCTTTTGTTTTTAAAATCATTTTCATTTTTCTTTTTAAAAATAAAAAGTGTATTTATTCAAGAAATTTCAGACAACATTATTAAGAAAAGAGAATATAATATAAAATAAAAAATATTTCAATAGTAATAAAATATATATCTTCTATATATTACAAAAAGAAAGCAGCAGATAAAATTATTAAACAAAGTAAGATGCTAATAAATTTTTTTATTAACAGTGCCATTATACTAGATATTGAATAATAAAATAAAGAAAAATACATAACAAAAAAGTTATTTGATGATTATATAAGTCCCTTTTATTTTATAGAGATTTTATTCATTAAAATTCATACAATATTATTGAGAACAATAGAATAAAATTTAAAATAAAAAATATTTCAAGAGTAATAGAATATATATCTTCTATTATATTACAAAAAGAAAGTAGCAGACAAAAATATTAAACAAAGTAATATGCTAATTAAAGTTGCTATTAACAATGAAATAATACTAAATATTGAATAATATAATAAAGAAAAATACAGACAAAAAAGTTATTCGACGCCTATATAAGTCCATCTAATTTAATAGAGATTTTATTCATTAAAATTCAGATAATATTATTGAGAACAATTGAATAAAATTTAAAATATTTCAAGAGTAATAAGTTATATATCTTATGTTATATTACAAAAAATAGTAGACAAAAATATTAAATAAAGTAATAAAAATTTCTATTAACAATGCAATTATACTAAACATTGGATAACATAATAAATAAAAAATACATAACAAAAAAGTCATTCGATGCCTATATAAGTCCCTTTAATTTAATAAAGATTTTATTCATTAAAATTCAGATAAATTGAGAACAATAGTAGAGAATTTGAAATAAAAATTATTTCAAGAATAATAAAATATATATCTTCTATTATATTACAAAAGAAAGTAGCAAACAAAAATATTAAACAACGTAATATGCCAATAAAAGTTTCTATTAAAAATGTAGCTATCTATCTAGGAGAAGCAAATCAATGTGATGGTGCCAAGTGTAACAACAAAATTTAACAAGTGTAAAATTTTTTAGGACAAAACTTCAACAAATTTGGAGATTCAAAAATTATTTTTAAAAAAAAATAAAAAAGAAAATGATAGCGATAAAAAATAAAGAAAAGAAATTAACTACCTAAAATTAACTATTCAAGCATGGGTGAGGGTTGGTTTAGGTTAGTTAATTTCTTTGTTTCTTTTGCTTTTTTAAAATCATTTTCGTTTTTCTTTTTAAAAATAAAAAGTGTATTTATTCAACAAAATTCATACAATATTATTAAGAATAAGAGAATATAAATAAAATAAAAAATATTTCAATAGTAATAAATTAAAATATATACCTTCTATTATATATTAAAAAAAAAGCAACGGAAAAAAATATTAAACAAAGTAATATTGATAATAAATTTTTTTTATTAGCAATACAATTATACTAGACATCGGATAATATAATAACGAAAACTACATAACAAAACAGTTATTCGATGATTATATAAGTTCCTTATTTATAGAGATTGTATTCATTAAAATTCAGATAATATTATTAAAAGCAATAGAATAAATTTAAAATAAAAAAATTAAGAGTAATAACATATATATCTTCTATTATTTTACAAAAAGTAAGCAGCAAAAAAAAAAATATTAAACAGAGTAATATGCTAATAAAAGTTGCTATTAACAATGAAATAATACTAAATATTAGATAATATAATAAAGAAAAATACAGAATAAAAAAATTAT
This sequence comes from Nicotiana obtusifolia, assembly GCA_002018475.1. NCBI lineage: Eukaryota > Viridiplantae > Streptophyta > Magnoliopsida > Solanales > Solanaceae > Nicotiana > Nicotiana obtusifolia. Next base: position 134,515 of record MCJB01048176.1, on the reverse strand, counting down.
TAGATGCCTATATAAGTCCGTCTAATTTAATAGAGATTTTATTCATTGAAGTTCAGATAATATTATTGAGAAAAATAAAATAAAATTTTAAATAAAAAAATATTTCAAGAGTAATATAATATATATCTTATATTATATTACAAAAATAAAGTAGTAGACAAAAATATTAAATAGAGTAATAAAAGTTTCTAGTAACAATGTAATTATACTAAACATTGGATAATAGAATAAATAAAAAATACCTAACAAAAAGTTATTCGATGCCTATATAAGTCGTTTTAATTTAAATATTTTATTCATTAAAATTCAGATAATATTATTGAGAATAATTGAATAAAATTTAAAATAAAAAATATTTTTAAGAGTAATAAAATATATATCTTCTATTATATTACAAAATAAAGTAGTAGACAAAAATGTTAAACAAAGTAATAAAAATTTCTATTAACTGTGCAATTATACTATACATTGGATAATATAATAAATAAGAATACATAATAAAAAAGTTATTCGATGCCTATATATGTCACGACCCAAAATCACGTGACCGGCACTCGGCACACTACCCGACCCGAGCGAACCAAACCATGTGATGCATCCAAATCATATGTATGAAAATTAATTTAACTGCAGAAGCTCCTTGAAAATCATATATATTTTCAGTTAAATGATAAAATATTTTTCAATTCAAAATCACACATGACATCTTTCGTGATAATAACATTGAGACAAAGTAAACAAGGCTTGAAAGAAGCCAGGCGATCATTTGCTGCTTGCCTTCCGCACCTTGATCTGTCTAGTTCTATTTTGACTAATCCGAATCTGTGTACTGAGTAAAAGCGAAATATCTTCTCTCAATTCTTGGCAGAGGGAAGCCCCATGACCGACCGAACCGAGGCTGGGGTAGATAGAGGAAGAGAAGATTTATTGAATGCTCTCGGGCATTTAAGTTGAATAATATAGTGTTGGCACCTGAGGACCAGGATGGCCGCGCCAAATCTTTCTATGGATTGCTTCTTTCGCCTCTTTCATCGTCAAAGTGCCTATGGTACCAGTTCATATTTGGTTACCCGAAGCTCATGTAGAGGCACCTACGGAAGGATCCGTCATCTTGGCAGAAATTGCTTTAAAATTGGTAAATAAATATATTTTCATGTATGTTGTGTACAACCCCATTATTACGAATTTTTACAACTATCTATGGAGCCTCTAAAGAATAGAATTAAACACTTGGGCTAATACCCAACTAGCATAAATTAAGAAAACAATATGATAGCTACGACGAAATAGGAGTGGTGCCTCACCATATACCTCAGAAAGAGAGTCATCCTAGCCCTGATCGCATGTCACGTATCCTAACTCATATTGAAATATGTAAAGTAAGTGTGACCCTGGAGGGGGCCCTAAGGGCTGAGTACAGTACATCGGTACTCAAAGTGCCATAGACTCTCTCTAACTTAAGTTCTTGGGACAAACTTTATTAAAAATAATGCATCAATATTTGATATAAAACGATAAGAAATTTTATCCATTCATGATCCTTGTCATTTTAAATAAAAGCCAAGAAATATAACCCACAATGTAAACTTTTAGAACATTTATATCAACTCAAGATTTTGGATAAAATCATATAAAATCATTCCATTTGCTTTAAGTCATTAAAATCACTTTCGGCTCCTTAGGCCTAAACATAAGAAATTCATCCTAGCCACTGGTAGTACTATATCATCACTGACATAAGAAGGTCAACTAGGTTATGTACCTAGCGGCAAGTATCATATACCCTACTTGCTCAGGTCGTCTCATCGTAGTGCCGTACGAATCGACTCAGTCATGCTAGTAATAGAACAAATAGTACCATCTCGAGGGAGAGCACTCTGTCGTAGTCTATACCACAAAGTAGCCATCTACGCCTACACCGGTACGTGTAGTTTCATGACGACGAAAATAATATATCTGAAGTTAATCTCGGTGAACACAAGTAACTCCCAAAATATTTGATACTTCAAAAATAGATTCATAGTACAGTAGCCTCAAATGATCTATTTTTATCAACTCATACCATTAAATTAGAAAAATCTAAACCATTTGAACAGAAATTAAATAAGTAACCTTTTACATGTTAAAACCTTTAGCAATTTAACATCAATCCTTAAAAGACACAACAAGTGCTATTCTGCTCATCAATTTCCAAAAGGGATACTTCCCATAAAAACTTATCTTTAGCACTATAGTAATGTATACTCTTGTCAATACGAAAGTTTTGATAAAAACTTATACCATTTACCTTGAGTATTATTTTGCCAACAAGATTTAAATAAAAAATTATAAAACAGCATGACACTACATATGCAACATAATATTTTTGTACATGGAGATATCCGTACTTGTTTGTCCCCACAAGCACGAAAGCACATTTGCAAACAACTTAAGTATTAACTCAAAACATGCTTTTAGAGAAAGTCCCTCAAGAAGAGTAAGTTTTAATCAACTTACCTCGCTTTTGCTTTATTAACATTCATAAACTTTCAATTTTCTTCCGTCGTTTCAACATTGATTAAAATGCACAAGCATCACCAACAAGTCGATATCTACAATTAGATATCCCAATTACATCAAAATATAACCTAAAATATTGATCAATATCCATTTATGGCTCATAAGTTGACTATAAGCCTCCAACAACTCAAATTGTGGATACTCACTTACTAGCATATTCAACTCCACTCTTATCAATTAATACCCATTTGAAGTCATCAATAACACAACATCAATTCTCCAATACCGTCAAATTACTACCCATCATCTTTATTAGCCAACATTTCTAAAATATTCAATTTGGTGATTACTTAGCTGAACACTTTCAATTTAGCTAGAAAATGATTCCATATGTTCATCGCATCTTTAATTTCATTTCTAAGAACACTCTTCATCTTTCCCATTTTCTCAAAAATACTATTCATACCATGAACTAGGGTTTGTGAATTCAATTATTCAACCAGAACAACTTGAAAATGATATTATAACTACTCTCACCGACTCACAAGAAATGAGTTTGAAGCATTAGGATTACCTTCTTGAAGTTATTCCTCAAAATCCAATGTTTGAAAAATTTGGTGTTCTTGAACAACTTGAAAGATTTTTAGGAATTTCAAAGATTGAATGATATTAATACTAGTGTTAATAGGATGTTATTAACTTAAAATATCCATAACAACTCACCTTGTATTCGTAAGTTGTCCCAAAGGTCGAATCTACCATGAAAGCACCAAATCCTAGCTCCAAAATACCCTCTCACCCGACCTTGTACTTATAGGCCCAAATTTATGGGTTTCGGATGCGGCCCTAGATGCTTCACATCCCCACTTCACTCCTTTTCGAAACCCGGACGCGGACGCTATGTCAGTACTTCATTGCCAGCCTTTGGCAATTTGATCATAACTTCTTGTAGGAATGTCCAACTGATGAAGGGTTTGAAGCATTAGAAACTAGGCTCGAAGATTTTTTATTTGATTGGTTGTCCATCACATAACTCCTTATAGATATGTAGATATGCTCATCCAATTAGGTATTGTGCGTACTCATTTGAAACTTTAGTCTGTCATGTAATTTTCAATTTGACTTAGACTTAGGATTCTCCTTAGAGCCCACATCACTTATGAAATGCCTCGTACACTTATTATCATATCCAATTAATATCCATCATATTAATAGTCCTCGTATGCACACAAAATAATGTAATTAGCACACGTCAACTTTCTTAATAGCACTTAAGTACTTCAAAAATTTTCGGGGTGCTACAATATAAGTCCCTTTAATTTAATAAAATTTTATTCATTAAAATTCAGACGATATTATTGAGAACAATAGAATAAAATTTAAAATAAAATTATTTTAAGAGTAATAAAATATATATCTTCTATTATATTACAAAAAGAAAGTAGCAGACAAAAATATTAAATAAATTAATATGCTAATAAAATTTCTCTATTAACAATGTAATAATACTAAATATTGAATAATATAATAAAGAAAGCTAAAGAAGAAAAAAGGTATTCGATGCCTATATAAGTCTCCTTTAATTTATTAGAAATTTTATTCATTAAAATTCAGACAAATTATTGAGAGCAATAGAATAAAATTTAAAATAAAAATTATTCTAAGAGTAATAAAATATATATCTTCTATTATATTACAAAAAGAAAATAGCAGACAAAAATATTAAACAAATTAATATGCTAATAAAATTTTCTATTAACAATGTAATAAAACTAAAATATTGAATAATATAATTAAAAAATAGAGAAGAAAAAAGGTATTCGATGCCTATATAAGTCTTCTTTAATTCAATAGAGATTATATTCATTAAAATTCAGATAATAATATCGAGAACAACAGAATAATATTTAAAATTTAAAATATTGGAAGAGAAATAAACTATATATTTTCTCTTATATTACAAAAAGAAAGCGAGCAGACAAAAGTATCAAACAAAGTAATATGCTAATAATTTTCTTTTTAATAATGTAATAATACTAATATTGGATAAATTAATAAAGAAAAATATAGAACAAAAAAGTTATTGAATGACTATATAAGTCCCGTTAATTTAATAAAAAATTTATTATTGGGTATATCATATTGACAAATAAGATGACAATTAAAATTTATTAAAAGAATACGATCTAAATGTTCAAAAAAGCCCGATCACAATTTAATTTAATTAATATTTTTTAATATTGACCGTACACTACTAATACACATAATAATGAGGTAATGATAAAGTTTATACTATATGAAAAGATAACCAAATACTACTGTATTGCTAATAGTAAATTTTATGCCAATATTATACTTGAAACTACAAGTACATTACATCAAATGGTCCTGCTAGAAGTCAAATCAAACGTCTCAATAATTATTTAAAGATCACCAGTTGTACAATATTCCCCCTGTCACCGTCCACACTGAATCATCAAAATCCTTTATATACTTTCACTCTCCTCCATATAAAAAGAAGCAGAATCTCATTAGCGCCTCTTTTAACACTCCACTTCACTTTCCACTCCAACAGCTTTCACACTCTCCACTCAAAAAACACCCTGCTTTACTTTTCCTATGAGCGATATAACCATAATATAATTCATAATTAGACAATAATTTGAAATTTTGGCGTTAATGGAGGTTTCTAAGCAGAAAGAGAGTCAATTTGAGGTTTTATCAATTTCGGAGGTTTCAACTTCTTCGTCAGATACTTCGTTTTGTAAATCTCAACCGGTTTTTGCTCGGTTCGGGTCGGATTATGGAGTTCCGGAGCTCCGATTTTGTCAGGAGTCTGAATCAAGTGCCGACATTGTATTCGTTCTTCGAACTTCACAGGCATGAATTTAAATTTACATTTATAAATCTTATTTTCACGTGTAAACTGAAATTCACATGTTATGATATAGTTAGAAATTATGATTAATTTGGTAGTATTTGTTAGGATATACTATTAACCATGTGGTTTGATTATAGTATTATGTTTTATTTATTGGAATAATTGTTTATTTATTTATTCAATTCAATGAAGTCTTAATTTAAATAGATCATTTGTTCATATGTGTGCCCTTTACTTATATAGTAGACGATTTAGTGTATGGAGCTTCCAGCTCATGCGCGGAAGATTAAATTGTCGGTTCTTATAAGTTATAAAGTTAATGTTCACAATCAAAGATGAAACTGGGCAAAATATCTTGATGATTGTAGCATAAGATTAAATTATAATCTATCTTGATTATGGGAATGGTTCAGTTCCGACTTCTGCTAGTACATTTTTGTGTATTGAACGGACCAAGTAGAGATAAGTGTTTTTGTACTGAATATATAAAACTACCTCTCTAGCTCATTAAATGTTCTTATACTCTTAATCTTGATAGAATTGTTATGATCAAAGTGCTTCGTTCATTATTTTGATTTATTAAAAGGTACGACTCAACTGCGAGTTAATGTATTCCTGGTAAATTGAATAATGGCAAAGTGCATTTGTGAAATAATAATTAGTTGATAGAATACGTGTCTTGACCATTGAGATTGATGATACCCCTTTATGGATGCTTGAAAGTTTTCATGTGAAAACCCTGCAGGTGGATTTTGTATCCGTCACATGAAATAAGTTAAGCGGAAGTATAAAGGATTAAATTAGTCGATGAATTAAATTGTCAGTAATTTAATTTATCTGATTGGTATTTGTAATCTTAACACGGGGAGTTAAATAAGTTTTAATGACTGATTTCGAAATTAAACTGAGGAGTGCAATTATAATTTTCTAGTGGAATAAATTGTAATTTATTGTGGTAGGATTAATTCATTCATATTCCGAATTAATACCACAATAGGAAGCCTCGTTATTAAATCTGTGGTCCCTACTGTGCCTGAATATTCTAGAACGAGGAAATTAAATAAGAAAATAGTATCCTTGGTGGGTTAGGAGACTGCTATACATTTTTGGTGCGTAGTAGACTCCTACACGTTTTTGGCTACACGTTTTTGTAGGAATAAGACTCAAAAACGTTTTTGGTCTTCTAATCACTTTGAAAAACGTGAAATAGAAGAAGAAAAAGAAAAACCCTAAAGGGAGCTTCTGAAGTTGGCCGAAATTCATACCAAAATACTACTTTTCTTGAACAAAAATACTTGCCACTCAAGTATCACGTTCGTAGAGATTCAGGATACACAGTAGAAGACCGTAGACCTGGATAGCGCGAATATTATTGAAGATTTGTGCAGTAACTTCAAGAGGTTAGTGTTTCTATCTCATTAGTGATTATATTTATCTAGTTTACATGTAAGATTATTTGGTCTTGGGTGATTGCTTCCGTTGCGTTTATATGCCTATTTCTATCAATTGGCATCAAGAGTCGTCTTACATCTAACTAGATAATGTAATACGTCATAAAATAAAAATCCTAGAATTAGTATTGTTTTTTGAATGCATGTTTGTCATGTTAAAAACAATGATGTTTTATGAAAAACGAGATTGATTGTGTAGTTTATGAATTCTGGAATCAAAACTATGTTAGAATCAGAAACGTGTTACTTCATGAAACAGAAATCATAGTTTTGGTGTTGTTTTTGAATGCAAGTTTGTCTGAATTTATGAATTCATGAATCATGGATATTATTAGAATCATATAAATAATATGATTGTATCTGATTTTATTCAAAAGTATAAAAACGAAAAAAACCGATTTTACCAAATGGTCATAGTTTTGGAGTTCTGAATTTTTTGACGAACTCCGATTGACCTGAAAATTGGTAGGTTCATCGGAAACGGCCCAATGAACAATACACACTGCTTTGCTGTGATCAACGACGTTTTTTGGCCATCCGGGGTCGTTTATATGGGTTTTTGGACGTTTTTCTGTTTTTAGAAAAAAATTTATTAACCGAAATTTTTTATTTTAACAAATAATGGTGTTAGGGTTCATTCTCTATGGTATCCATTATATATAACAGTAATATAATGAATTTATGTGTTGGCATAGGTCTTCCTCCCCGTCGGATAGATTTATTGTGGTTAATTACTGTGCTGTAATCCCTAATTAATTGATAACTTGTCTTGACTCTCCATCTGAGTTACACGTTGGTTCAATAGAACTAGGGATAATTTAATGTGATATCTGCCTAATATAAATTATCAGTTTACTCTCCACCTGAGTTGGTTCTGATTTTTATGGGGTAATATATCTGGCATGACTCATATATTTTGCATGAATAGTTAAGTTTCCCTATCGAATCTAACTATTCGGTAAGCATGGTTTTATGTGTGATGTGGTTTGAATTTTATTATTTGTTCAACATATCTAATGATCTATTTGATGTTTATATCTCCCAGATTAATCATGTCATCCTGCAACCCACTTACCGTTATTCTGAACCAAAACAAGTTAGAGGGTCCGAATTATGTTGACTGGAAACGAAACTTGGATATTGTCCTAACTGCTGAAGGTTACAAATTTGTGCTGATTGATGAGTGCCCANGCTAAGCAGACAGCCATGAAAGCCCTTTTGAACACTAAGATGGCTAAAGGATCTTCGGTTCGGAAGCATGTACTTGACATGATGAGTCTTCTGAACGAAGTCGAGGTGCTTGGAGCTGTGATTGATAAGGAATCTCAAGTTGACATGGTCCTGCAGACTCTGCTTGACAGTTTTCAACAATTTCGCTTGAATTACAATATGAACAAAATGGAATTGTCACTTGCGAAATTGTTGAATGAGCTGCAGGCGGCAGAGTCCATTATCAAGCAGCAACCCCCAGCTGTGGCAATGACTGTTGAGAAAGGTTCAGTTTCTAAGCCGAAAGGCGGACAAAAAAAGAAGAAGGCTCGCAATATTGTGACACCCGTAGGTGTTAATGGTGGTGTAAGCAAGCCTAAGGGCAAGTGTCTTCACTTCAAGCAGCCTGGGCACCACAAGAAACAATGTCCCACCTATCTGGCCAAGATGAATAAGCAAGGTAATTCATTTTTAAATGTCGTTGAAACTTGTTTAGCGGCTGTTTCTACCATGTCATGGTGTGTAGATTCGGGAGCCACTAATCATATCTGCACTTCTTTGCAGGGGTTTCAGGAAACGCGGCGGCTAAGTGAGAATGAAGTTTGCGTTTTTCAAGCCAATGGTGAACCAGCACCAGCTTTAGCGTTAGGATATATTAGAGTTGAGTTTAGTAGTGATAGAGTTTTGAATTTAAAAGACGTTTTATATGTACCTTCCATTGGAAGGAATTTGTTTTCAGTTTCTAGATTAATGGATGCTGGTTATAATATCTTTTTTATTAATAACTCTGCTATTATTAAGTATAATAGACTTTTTATCTACACTGCTGCTAGAGTAAATGATTTGTTTATACTTAATATTCCTCCTGAAATCATACAACCAAAAGAGCTAAATAACGTTGACCTGTCACATAAAAGAAAGCGTATTTCTGAATTGAGTCAAACTTATTTATGGCATTTACGTCTAGGTCATATAAATCTAAATAGGATATCAAGGTTGGTTTCTGATGGACCCCTGAGTTCATTGAAAGTGGAGGCACTACCAACATATGAATCCTATTTAGAAGGAAAAATGACCAAGAGACCCTTCCCTTCTAAAGGAAATAGAGCCAGTGATAAGTTAGAATTAATCCATTCCGATTTGTGTGGACCTATGAATATACAAGCAAGAGGTGGTTTTGAGTATTTTGTGACTTTCACAGATGACTACTCTAAATACGGATATATTTATTTGTTGCGCCGTAAGTCTGAGTGCTTTGAGAAATTCAAAGAATTTAAGACAGAAACGGAGAAACGACATGATAAACATATCAAATCATTGCGATCTGATCGCGGTGGTGAATACCTTTCTGCGGAATTCATTAGATACTTATCAGATTGTGGAATAACGTCTCAATTATTTGCTCCAGGAACACCACAACAAAATGGTGTAGCAGAAAGAAGAAATAGAACCCTTATGCAAATGGTAAGATCAATGTTAAGTTATTCCGATTTGCCCTCATCCTTTTGGGGATATGCTTTAGAAACAGCTAATTACATTCTGAATTTGGTTCCTTCCAAGTCAGTACCTTTGACTCCAACAGAATTGTGGACTGGGCGCAAACCCAGTCTGCGGCATATTCGAGTTTGGGGTTGTCCAGCACATGTGTTGAAAGGGAAAACAGATAAATTGGAATCAAGGACAGAGGTGTGCGTTTTTATTGGATATCCAAAAGGAACAAAGGGAGGTTTATTTTATTGTCCAAAAGAAAAGAAGGTAATTGTTACGACAAATGCCAAGTTTCTGGAAGAGGATTATTTAATAAACCATATTCCTAGAAGCAAACTTGTTTTGCAGGAATTGAGCAAAGAAATAACAAAAGATTCATCTCCAAAACACATCCCGGTAGCCAGTATTGATATACCACTGCGTTCTCGTAGTGGGAGGAATGTCAATAGGCAAGAGGACGCACAAGAGGCATTGCCCGACATCTCGCTGCCCCAAAGCAGTGGGAGTAATGTTGAGCAACCTGCAATTGTGCAACCTGAAATTGAAGAACAAGCTCATGAAATCCTAGCACCACAAGGTGAGGAGACTAACATTGAGCACCCAGTTCTTCAAGATAATGTCGTGGACGAAAATGCACCTGTAGTGTCTCGTCGTAGTGGGAGAATTATTAGAAAACCTTCTCAGTATGTACTCGAAATACTTACTTGCACAACCAAACAATTTAACTTTAGTAGTGTAAGCACCAGGGCGAATAAATATTTACTACTCTCAATCCATATCTAGTTAGTTACAAGTGAGAGTGCTTGCATTTTTGGTTAGTTTCTTTGGGCCATCAAGGGGAGTAAAAAAGGTGCTCTTTTATGTTTAGGGAATTCAACAATTAATATATACACATAAAAAAAGAAATTTCACCTATACACAGAGCACAATTTTTCCGCGAAGGGGATTTAGTTGAGCCTCTTTTAGTAATAGTGGTGGAGAGCCACTGGCTATCATGTGTTGTACATTTTCTCTCATGTTCTCTAGCAACAAAAGAGAATGACATGTGATTACATGAGTTTATCTGTGGTATTGGCTTGGCAGAAAATTGAACAAATGGAGGAGAAGACAGAAAAGATGATATTTTTACTGATTTTCCTCGGGAACTTGTCTGTGCCTGCGCTTGAATAGGGGAAGTATCTTACTTTTGGTTCTGCTTTTGTATTTCCAGTCATTCAAGCTAGGAGCTGCAGAGTCTCTGTGCATATCTGAAGCTTCTGAAGCCCATTAGGAGGTACCTGTTGATAGCGTACAATATTGTTGTTTGGACGGACTAGTTGTCTTCAAGCTGCTATTAATCTAGAATGCTTTTAAGTGCTGTTCACACGAGGAGGAGTTCTGGAGATATTATACCATTTATGTATATGACAATTTTCATTGTTGAATGCTGCATATGTATTTCTAGAGATACATGTCCGCTCTAGTTTCTTGGTTGATTGGCATAAATATTAGCTAGCATGATTGGAGTAGTATTAATAGATTGTCTGCTAAAGGTTTACCAGCTTCATGCTCCTTTATGTCCAACTCTGCATATAGCTGAAAACATGAAACAGCGCACACTTGCGTCAATCATAATATTGATGTCAATCTTAATATCGAAAACTGAGTGTCAGTATGTAAATGTATGTGTGTATTTTACTGTTATAACTTCAACTTTTCTTGTTATGGGGGAAGTTAAAGGTGCAACTCATTTATATTTTCATTGGATTTAAATTTGTGTAGTTTTTTGTCGTCATATTAATGTCCTGTGGCATTGACTTTGGTCTTTTGAATCAGAACGCCTATTCCAGGGGAATCGCCATTCAATTTAAAAACGAGGAGGAAAGTAGGGCCTTCCATTGTGCATTTGAGATATGGAAGACAGAAGTGGTTGTTCAAGGTCTGTTTTGACATGTCTGTTATTACTCTAAAAGTTAATCGGTACATCTTGTGGAGGACAGTCACACATTTCATTAATTGCTCCAATAGTTCTTGATTCTGACTGAGATGCTTGCAATGACCCTCTCGCTCTCTCTCTCTTTCTTTTGGGTGGTTAAAGTACCATCTGCTACCTGATGCAGTTTTGGTTCTTGATAAATGTGGAGTAAGATATATATTGAGTACTTCAAGGATAGTTAGTGAGTGTGCTTTAGAAGGAGATTTTTCTAATTACCTTACCAATTTCTATGTGATAAGCTTTGATTGTGGATACTAAGTTGTGAACATTTGACCAACTTATTTTTGAGGTGTTATTTAAAAAAGAAATGTTTGACCAACTTACTGTTGAACTGTTGTTGAAAGAATTTATGAAAGAATTTATGCTTCAAGTGCTTTTCATTTATAACTGTGGTTTCATCTTTTCTGTTGCTTTTTATTTTTTTCCAGATGAAAATAAGTTTTTGTAATTTTGAAATTTCTTTTACACTATACGAGGTTACTTGTTAGCAGAATGAAGATTTTATTGAGATTTGTTTTTGAGATATTATTGAAAATTAGATGTATTGAATGAATTAGATACACTTTTAGTCACTCTTTTGACATTTTATCTGAGGCATTATAAGCCATTTAATTTGTTAGCATTAGTGTTATCATCATTGTCTATTACCCACATGATCTTAGTATTGATAGTCCACCCATTATTGATATTTTCTTGAATTTTAATTTGTCCTATTCGATGACATTAGTTTGAGTCATAACTTTTACCTGAAAAAGTTAAATGGTGGGTCTCTTTTGGTTAATAGGAAGTTAGGGAATCTGCATATACCTGTTCTTTTACGTGTGATCAGTGTTTATCCTTTCTTAGTTTTGAAATATACAGAACAGTAATGTCTTACTGATAAAGAAAGCGTTACATTTCCTGTCAAAAACTTAGAATGTAGTGTGCTAGTTGCCCATACAATAATGTAGTATCGAGATACTATAATAAAAATAAAAATAAAAAGAACAATGAGGACACAAAGATTTTATCGTGAAAAACTCTTCTGAATAAAGAAAAAAATCACGAACCTGAGAGGAGCAAAGTAATCTACTATAATGAGGAATTTACACCCAATAGTCCCGAGTAAAATATTTTCAGGAATCACTATACACTCAAAAAAATAACCCTATTTTAAGGTTCCCACTTCACTATAATATTATCACACTCTTTATTTTCCCTCACAGACTACATTACCCGTGAATACCTTACACGACTCTCTAATTTTCAAATATGCTTTCTTCTGAGATTGGTGTGTCAAAATGAGAAGGGCGAGAAGCGGAAGGTTTCAATTTGTAAAAGGAAATGGCTACCCAGTGCAGGTTCAGAAGGCTTGTTACGTTGCAAATTGCTGCTGCAACTTGTCAATTTGCAATAATGCAAATTGTTATCAAAACCAGCTTTGGCCATGGAATCTGACTTCCTTTATCCTTTGTTTTTCTTTTTCATTAATGGGGATGGACCCCACACGTCCTATATGTTTGAGGTTAGCTAATAGAGTTATTCAATACTTTGTACTATATCAGTGAGATGTCACAAATATCCTACGAATAGATAAAGGGGCCACAAATTGATTTGGACGCCTCCGTTATTAAAAGAAAGAAGAATATATATGTGTATTGGACCAAAAATGTTTTTTTTTTTACCCTAAATTTCGGATAACAATTGAATTTATACGTGGTTTTAAGGATACGCGGCCTAATTTGATACACATGACGAATAATATAATGAAAGTTAAAATTAAGAGATAAATGAAAAGAACGCAAACCACTCGAGTTAGACACTCTTGGCCATTGGCTGATCCTTCTTGGGCAGGAACTGATTATAATGGAAATTGAAACAAGTTAATGATAAAACGATTCAAGAGAGCAATATACCACTGTTTTTCTTTTTAGTGGTGATTCGTTAAGTGCCTGGCAAATAATTCTACCTCCCTTTATATAGTAGGGAGGTCGTACATCTGGTGCTACTCTATATGAGTTAAAAATCTCCGCACAAGGTAAAAAATCTCCTGATTTGCTAATCACGCGGTTCTATTAATTTGTGCCGAAATTTTCGCCGCGATGTTCGTCCCATTACGGATATTCTGACTTTTCGTCATTTAGGTTTAATGATCTTTCCTCGGACATTTTCGGAGTCAGGATCGATTTCGAACCACGGGCTCGGTGTTCTCGAGGTTGAACATTCTGGCTTCGTGTTCCGCTTCGATGAAGCTCGGGTTTGATCTTCGACCTTACGCATTCCGAACCCGATCTGTTGTGCAATAGTTGAACTCGATATTAACCATATAGAGTCGAGCCCGATTTCGACCATACACAGATGGGCCCGACTTCGACCATACATAGATGGGCTCGACTTCGACCGTATACAGATAATCCCCTCGTTTTTTGGAGAGTAACGACGAGAAATGATATGAGCCTCAGATTCTCACCATACTGGATTCCGATTCTCATTTTGATAAGTGACGATGAAATTATGACGTACGCGATATGAAAATTGAAAACGTCCCATCAGAAAAGCCCTTTAAAGTATTAAGTGTGTGTCAGTCGGCGCTCTGCCGCTTTAGGATGCAAACCGCCGTTTTGAGAGACTATAAATACCCTCATTCACTCTTTGTATTCAAATGTTGTGCTCTTTGATAAAAACTACATCGTTGTTATCTTCAAGACCTCCTGCCTTCTGGTTTTCTGAAAATACTTCACAAGCTATCTTCATATTATATTTCCTTCGCATCTGTATCTTTTTATTCTTCATCTGTTCAAAAATAATGGCGAAGACTTCAAAATCCGTTCCTTAAAGACAAACTCCCTCTTCTTCTCAACTGTTGAGGTCATTTCACCTGTCGTCATTGAGGAACCTACAGCCGAACCCCCTCTGAAGGCGTTTGTACCAACCGGGTGTTCAACCGGAACCGATTTCAAGGTCGATAAAGCTTCCTCAATACCGGGCCGATGCGAACCGGTCACGAGATACATCTGTTCAATCACCGACAGAGTTCTCGATAAAGTCAAGGAAGACTGTAACTGGGTCGACGAGTGTGTGGTGGTTCATGCGCCTAAAGAAGCAATCACTACCCATGTGGAGGGTTTTTTAAGTGTTTACACTTATCCGTTCACGTTGGGCCCTTCGGACCTGGTCATTATTGCCTTTTGCAAAAGGTACAAGGTGACCTTGGGCCAAATTCATCCTTCTTTCTGGAGGATAGTCATCCTTCTCCTTTTTTTGTAGACAAGATCGAGGGGTATCCTTTTACCGTCGATCATCTCATGCGTTTATACAGTCCCCGACTCTACCTAGGGGGGTTGATAAAACTTGCTCGTCGGGCAAGTAAAGCCCCGTTCTCAAGTATTGATAAAGATCGGGATCGAAGTTGGTTGGGTCGATTTGTTCGAGTGAAAACATTGGACCTAATCCCGGCCGAGGATATGCCATTTCCTGATAAATGGAATATGAAGCGTAAGTGTAGCCCTGCTTATCAATTTGTTTACCGTTCTCCCTTTCGCCCTTTCTCTTAATAATTTTATATGGCGCATCTGTTTCTCGGATGCCGGCTGCAATTCCTCATCTCAAAGCATGGGTCGAGGGGATCGTATCCCAAAGACCATATTCCGAGCGCGCATGGCGCGAGCTTTCGAAAGGCCGGTGGGAGGGCCGACTTCATGGTGAGATAAGTTACATTCGAGCTTAATTTTTTATGCTATCGATTTCTAGCTTGTTTTTTCTTTCTTTTGTAGGTTTATCAAAGGATGTTGAGATGAGACCTCCACCCATAGGCGATGATGTTCCCAGCGAGCCCCCTGTTTCGAAGCAGGATAAAGAGAAGAAAATAAAAGAGGCCCCAAGTTCGGCAGACCTCGGAAAGAAGAGACCGAGGAAAAGATTGGCTCGTAAGCCCAAGGGGAGTGCTAGTGATTGAGTATTATCTCCGGACTCGCTACGTCGATTGAGGGATGAGTCTGAGGAGGAAGAAGAGGATTTTGACCTTGTGGCTAGTGTGCCGCCACAATCTGAAGGGCAAGGGGTCTCCAAACCAAGGGTTAGTGAAGCGGATCTTCGCCGAGTTAGGGAACTCGAGATGGAGACAAGAACTGGGGCTTCCCCAGATACGAGGGGAGCACCGCAGGGAGTCTTGGGTCCGATTGAGATGGTTGATTCGCCCTCTTTCTCGGAATCAATGTTCAACGAGGCCCAAATGGCCAAAGGACGTTCCCCAGACGGAGATCATAGATCGAAAGACCCTTTCTGTTATTTTTTCGATGGTGTGGATTCGACGTCCGCGGAAGATGTTCTTGGGCTCGGTAATTTAGAGGTACCGAAGAGCTCATCCACCTATATAAGCGGGATTTCCTTCAGTCTAAAATTGGTCGATCGGTTTCTCGCGCCGAGCACTTACCTGATCGAAAACGATCCATATCTTTCACCATTCCCGAGGATGCCCGGGTTCTTTCCGCCCCCATCGGGGTGGCCAGTTATCTTCGATGCTTGGTGATGAGGAGGATCATGCAAAAATGAACGGAGGTGGATGCGCTCTGCTTGTTCAATGAAGCTCAACAGGCGCTGAATCGGGTAACTTCCGATAAGCTTTATTCGATGTCCTTTGTTATGTACTTTAAAATTTCAAGTGATCCTAATATCTTCCTTTATGCTTGCAGGCCTCGGTACTTTACCAGGAAGCTTTTCTTCGATTCCGAGAAGAGTCGAAACGCTATGAATGGCTTGAAGGGGAGATGATGAACCTCCGTGCTGAACTGGAGGTTACCCGGAAGGATAATATTGGCTTTGTCGAGCAGGTAGAGCAAAAAGTTGATCAGATTAATCAGCTTCGATCTGAAATAAGTGTAGTTAGAGCTGAGGCCGATGAGTGGAGGAGCAAGATGGATCAGCTGGCCTCGGAAAAAGAGACATCTCAGGCACAGTTAGCTTCAGCACAGGCTCAACTTAGAGAGGAAAAGGAGAAAGTCGAGGCTCAAACCAGGAATACCGACGAGCTCCAATCTCGGATCAGCACGATTATCTCAGATCGGGATCATATGGCTGAAGAGCTAAAAATTTCCAAGTCGGAAGTTGTCGTGGTCAAAGCCGAAGCTGATGAATTGGTAGCCCAATATAAGGCTGATGTTGAAGCTGCTCAAGATCAATCAAGGAATATGGTTGACCATATGAGGTGGCAATCTCGCAGACTTGTCCTTGAAGAAATTCATGCTCGAGGCTTTGATTTATTGGTGGAGATCAAAGATGCCAAGATAGCCAAAACCGAAGCCAGAAAATTAGCCTTTCCGGAAGAGGATGATTCCGAGGATTCAGTCGGATCTGAAGAATGAGATGACCTCGAAAACCCTGATATTGAGATGAGATCCAGTTGAGACCAAGTCGCTCCTGACCGAGTTTTATCTTTTCCCGTGTTTAATATTGTGTATCGAGGTTGCTTGATTTTGTAAAAGGGATTTTTGATGTATATATGTAAAGCTTTCTTTTTGCAACTTTCGAAATACCTTAGCTCTCGAATACTATTGTAAAGCTTTCTGTTTGCAACTTTCGAAATACCTTAGCCTTCGAATACTATTAACTCGGTATGGCCTTAACCTTTTAATTCCGGGGGTTGCCTAATAGGTCTTATATTCCCTCGAGTTCTGCTAACTCGAAACAGCCTTAGCCTTTAATGTTCGGGGATTGCCTAATAGGTTTTATATTCGCTCGAGTTCTGCTAACTCGAAATGGCCTTAGCCTTTAAAGTTCGGGGATTACCTGATAAGTTTTATATCCCCTCGAGTTCTGCTAACTTGAAACGGCCTTAGCCTTTAAAGTTCGGAGATTGCCTAATAGGTCTTATATCCACTCGAGATCTGTTAACTCGAAACGGCCTTAGCCTTTAAAGTTCGAGGTTTGCCTTAATAAGTCTTATATCCCCTCGATTTCTGTTAATTCGAAACGGCCTTAGCCTTTAAAGTTCGAGGTTTGTCTTAATAGGTCTTATATCCCCTCGATTTCTGTTAACTCGAAATGGCCTTAGACTTTAAAGTTCGAAGTTTGCCTTAATAGGTCTTATATCCCCTCGAATAAGTTTGTATTTCGGACAAAATTCCCCAAGTGAGAGAGTGGTTATTCGAACTAAAGTTAAAGTGGCCCTTGGGCTCGTTTGGTCGGAAGCAGGACGTTTGTATACAATAGACTTCTCTTTATTCTTGTTCATAATAGTAATGCATGTGTACAATTTATGTTAGGGTTCGATCAATCTATTTAGGCACGGTTCATTTGACCGTTTGGCCCTTACATTGAATTTTATTGATCTTTGACCCTTCAATCCTTAAAATATCTTTCCAAGCTATGGTGCCCCCCTGTATTCGGGGTCGATTGAAGATAGGCCTCGAATACTGTCGTCACCGATCTACTATCGGTCTTCGAACCTAAGTTAGCACGATTTACTAGTTGCCTCATTAAAAACCTTGCCGTAAAACCTATTTTGGGACAAAATCGGTTCAAGGGAAAAAGAGTGCAAACCGTGCTTTCAGACCGAATATCTCGTATGCCCCCCCGTTTGATACCTGCAAATGTTAGTTCGTAACGCAAATAAAAATAAAGAATAGGGTTGTACCTTAGCAGTAATACCGTTTTAAGTGACTTATATTCCAGTTGTTTGGTGGTTGTTTACCATCCACTGTTTTGAGCTTGTAGGATCCCTTCCCAGTGATTTTAATGATACAATAAGGTCCTTCCCAGGTTGGTCCCAGCTTCCTTTCGTTCGGACTCCGTGTGTTTGGTGTAACCTGTCTTAGTACTAAGTCCCCGATGTTGAAATATCGAAAGTTGGTCCTTCTGTTATAATACCTCTCGATCATTTGCTTTTGAGCAGCTAGTCGAACAAGGGCGGCTTCACGTCTCTCATCTAACAATTCCAAGTTCGTATTCATGGATTCGTATTTCGATTCCTCTGTTGCATACCGGAACCTGACACTTGGTTCCCCTACCTCGACTGGTATCAAAGCTTCGGCGCCATATACCAAAGAGAACGGGATGGCTCCGGTGCTGGATTTCTAGGTCATGCGATATGCCCATAGGACTTCGGGTAATATTTCCTTCCATCTCCCTTTGGCATTGGTTAATCTCTTTTTGAGATTCCGAAGTATGGTTTTGTTGGTAGATTCGGCTTGTCCACCCCACTGGGGTGGTAGGGTGTTGATAGGATCCTTTTGATCTTGTGATCTTCGAGAAATTCGGTCACTCTGCTACCGATGAATTGCTTCCCGTTGTCGCATACGATCTCGGCTGGCATTCTAAATCGGCATATGATGTGATTCCAAATGAAATCGATGACTTCTTTCTCCCTAACCTTCTCGTACGCCTGGGCTTCCACCCATTTAGATAAATAGTCAGTCATTAGTATAAATTGAGCTTTACCTGGCGCTTACGGAAGAGGGCCAACGATGTCCATCCCCCATTTCATGAACGGCCATGGTGATAGGACTAAGTGGAGTCTCTCCCCTGGTTGATGGATCATTGGGGAGTGCCTTTGGCATTCGTCACATTTTTGGACGAACTCCTTTGCGTCTTTTTCCATGTCGACCCAATAATAACCGGCTCTAATTATTTTTAGAATTAGCGGCTCGGCGCCGGAATGGTTCCCCCAAGTACCTTCGTAGAGGATTTCCCTCAAAATGTACTTAGTGTCTCCCGGTCCCAGACATATCGCGAGTAGGCCGTCAAATGTTCTTATGAACAAGGTTCCATCTTCGGACAAGCTGAACCGGGCCGCCTTCGTACGCAGGGTCCTCAAATCTTTTGGATCCGAGGGGAGTTTGCCGGAACTGAGATATTCCACGTATTTGTTCCTCCAATCCCAAGTTAGACTTGTCGAATTG
Organism: Nicotiana obtusifolia; assembly: GCA_002018475.1. NCBI lineage: Eukaryota > Viridiplantae > Streptophyta > Magnoliopsida > Solanales > Solanaceae > Nicotiana > Nicotiana obtusifolia. The sequence continues at coordinate 115,138 of MCJB01048176.1, read as the reverse complement.
ATTTCAGCGTGGCCTTCTTCCACTACTGACCTCATGAGCTGTACGACCTTTCCCGAGTTAAACTCGTCATCTTCGATCAACGACCCCAAGCTAGCGAGGGCGTCGGCCTCGCTGTTTTAATCCCGAGGTATATGTTGTAAAGTCATTCGTTGAACCGATGCAACATCACTTGCAGTTTGTCTAAGTATCTCTGCATTTGCCCTTCCCTGACCTCGAACGTTCCATTGACTTGATTTACCATAAAAAGGGAGTCGTACTTGGCTTCGATCACTTCTGCTCCCAAGTTCTTGGCTAGTTCTAGGCCTGCAATCATGGCTTCATACTCTGCCTCGTTGTTAGTCAGTTTCACAGTCTTAATAGATTTTCGAATTATGTTACCAGTTGGTGGCTTCAACATGATGCCAAGTCCGGATCCCTTCGCGTTCGAGGCACCATCTGTGAAAAGGGTCCATATTCTTGAATGTGTTCCTGAGCTAGCTAACAACTCTCTTTCGATCTCGGGTATTAGGGCTGGTGTGAAATCGGCCACAAAGTCTGCCAACACCTGAGATTTAATGGCGGTTCGAGGTCGATATTCAATGTCGTACCCACTTATTTCTATGGCCCATTTGGCCAATCGACCTGAGATCTCGGGCTTATGCATCACATTTCTTAATGGGTAAGTTGTTACGACGCATATGGGATGACATTGGAAATATGGTTTCAGTTTCCTAGAAGCGCTTAACAGAGCGAGTGCCAGTTTTTCCAAGTGAGGATACCTAGTCTCGGCTTCGCCTAAGGTTCTGCTCACATAATAAATCAGAAATTGCGTACCTTGTTTTTCCCGAACAAGGACTCAGCTTACCGCTATCTCCGAGACCGCCAAGTAAAGGTACAACTGTTCATCTGCCTTCGGTGTATGAAGAAATGGCGGGCTTGATAAATATCTTTTGAATTCTTCCAAAGCTTGCTGGCATTCCGGGGTCCATGAAAGTTGTTCTTCTTTTTCAATAGAGCGAAGAACCAGTAGCTTTTATCGGACGACCTCGAAATGAATGGCCCTAGAGCGGCTATCCGTCCGGTCAACTTTTGCATGGCTTTCACATTATCTATGTTCGTGATATCCTCGATAGCCTTGATATTTTCAGGGTTGATCTCGATTCCTCGATTCGAGACCATGAATCCGAGGAATTTACCTGAACCCACACCAAATGCGCACTTTTCCGGGTTCAACTTCATGTTGTACTGCTTCAATACACTGAATGTTTCCTACAAAATGGTTAAAATGGTCCTCTGCTCGCAAGGATTTAACTAACATGTCATCAATATAAACCTCCATTACCTTTCCTAGTTGTTTCCCGAACATTCAATTTACTAAGCATTGGTATGTGGCTCCAGCATTTTTTAACCCGAATGGCATTTCATTGTAACAGTATGTGCCATATTTAGTGATGAAGGAAGTTTTTTCCTGATCACCTGGGTCCATCCGTATTTGGTTGTAGCCGGAGTATGCGTCGAGAAAACTAAGGGTCTTATGGCCGGCAGTAGCATCGATCATGCGATCTATGTTGGGTAAGGAAAAAGAGTCTTTTGGACATGTTTTATTCAAGTCTTTATAATCTACACACATTCTTAATTTATTCCCTTTTTTAGGGACTACCACTACGTTTGCCATCCAATCCGGGTATTTAACCTCTCGAATAGACCCTATCTTTAGAAGTTTAGTTACCTCATCCTTGATGAATACATGTTTGATTTCGACTGAGGCCTCCTTTTTTGTTTGACTGGATGGAACTTCGGATCCAGGCTCAACTTATGAGTGGTTATCTCCGACGGTATACCTGTTATATCAAGGTGGGACCAAGCGAAGCAGTCTTCATTAGTTGTAAAGAATCGAATAAGTTTTGTCCTAAGCTCGAAGCTCAACCCCGAGCCCAGGTATACCTTTCGTTCGGGCAAGTCTTCTCACAGTGTAACTTGTTCCAGTTCCTCGATAGTCGATTTGCTGGCATCGGAATTGTCGGGGGTGATGAAAGATCTGGGAATTCCATAATCATCATCCTCGACATATACTTATTTATCCACATTTGCTGAAGATGGTATATGTGATTGCTATTTTGTCTTACTCTCGACCTCTTGGTTTGGAACCGTTTATGTTGGTGTTATTTCTTCCACCGCGAACATTTCTTTCGCAGCTGGTTGCTCCCCGTAAACTGTTTTAACTCCATCGGGCATCATAAATTTCAACACCTGGTGTAATGTCGAAGGTACCGCCCTCATGTCATGGATCCATGGCTTTCCGAGCAAAGCATTGTATCTCATGTCCCCTCCGATCACATAGAACTTTGTTTCTCGAATGGTTCCAACAGTATTTATTGGCAACGTTATCTCACCCTTGGTGGTCTCACTTGCCATATTTAACCCGTTAAGTACTCGGACTGTAGGAACAATCCGGTCTAACAGGCCGAGTTGCTCTACGACCCATGATCAGATTATATTGGCCGAGCTACCTGGATCGATTAACACACGTTTTACTCTAACTTTATGTATAAGTACAGATATTACCAGTGCGTCATTGTGGGGTTGTACAATTCCTTCAGCATCCTCGTCGTTAAAAGATAAAGTCCCCTCTGGCGTGTAATCCCGAGTGCGCTTTTCCCTAATAATGGATATTTTGGTACGCTTTAACACTGGCCCTTGAGGGGTATCGACTCCACCGATAATCATGTTGCTTGTATGTTGAGGTTCTTCCTGGCCTGCTTGTTTGTTCCTGTTTCTGAAGTGATTTTTTGCTCGGGCGCTTAAGAATTCTCGTAGGTGTCCGTTACTGAGTAGCCGGGCCACTTCTTCTCTCAGTTGCCGAAAGTCTTCCGTTTTATGACCGTGGGTGCCGTGATATTTGCATATCTGATTAGGATCCCTTTGGGTTGGATCGTATTGCAATGGTCGAGGCCATTTAGTATCTTTGATGCGACCGATAGCAGATACAATAGCGGCAGCATCAAAAGTAAAATTATACTCCGATAACCGAGGTGCTTCTTTATGCCCGATGGGCTTTTCGAAATTGCTTTTGGTCATGAGCCCCCGACTGTTCAGACCTCGGTCATTTCTCCTTTCATGTCTTGGAGAGTTTTGCCCGGATACGCCGATTTTTCTGTCCCCGTGATACGGTTGATGTCGATCTCTACTCGATCTCGGTTCGCGATAAATTTCCCTTCGGATTTTGTCATAAGCTCTAATGGGGTAAATGGATCCCTAAGGGGCTCCGAGTTGATCGTCTTCGACTCTGATTTTTGACTGGTACCGGTTATGTACGTCACATGTGACGGCAGGGTACTCTATTAAGTTCTGTTTTAGTTGTTGCGTAGCTGCTGAGCTTCGAACATTGAGCCCTTGAGTGAAAGCTTGAACAGCCCAATCGTCTGTGACCAGTGGAAGATCCATCCGTTCCATTTGGAACCGGGACACGAATTCTCTAAGCATCTCGTTATCTTTCTGCCTGACTTTGAAAAGGTCCGATTTTCGCATTTCGACCTTGATGGCGCCTGCGTGTGCCTTCACAAAACAAATCTGCAAGCCTAGCAAACGAGTCAATAGATTTAGGGGTTGTGATACCATGTCATGGCTTCTTTCGACAGGGTTTCCCCAAATTTTTTCAACAGAACGGATTCGATCTCGTCATCCTTCAGGTCGTTCCCTTTGATAGTGCATGTATATGTGGTTACATACTCGTTCGGGTCGGTCGTTCCGTTTTATTTGGGGATTTCTGGCGTACAAAATTTTTTGGGTATCGATTTCGGAGCCGTGCTTGGTGGAAAAGATTTTTGCACGAACTTTTTGGAATCTAGGCCTTTTAATACCGGGGGTGCCCCTGGGATTTGATCCACCCTGGAGTTGTAGGTTTTCACCTTCTTGTTATTTGCCTCGATTTTCTTCTCCCCAGATTCTATTCGTTTAGTCAGTTCTTCGAGCATCTTCATAATTCCGGGGGTTGCCCCCGATTCACACTCATTCAACCTTCCTACAACCGATCCATCCTTATGGGTAATCTCCCGGGAGAGGATAGGCTCAACCCTGTTCGAGATTTGGCTTCTATTTTGTAATTGAGCTATCGTTGCCTGTTGGGCTTGCAACATTTCGAAGATCATCCGGAGGCTGATCCCGTCCCTTTCGACATTTTGGGGATTTTGTGTCACTGACCGGACTCCCCCATGAACGTTATTTGAGGGGTCAGTAAGTTGATCTGCATCGACCGTCACATGTGAATTAGCATCGATTGAAATTTCGTCACCGGGTGCTATGTTATTATTTTCGCCTTGATGATCGAACTCGTTATCAATGTGCAGAGGTGCCATTTGAGAGTTTGACATTTCTGTATTGCAACCTGGAATCAGAGACACTTCAAAGAGCAAGTGTGAAACAATATGTGTGACGGAAAGTTATATCAAGTATCCACTATTATCCTTATCCCCACGGTGGGCGCCAAACTGTTTACCCTAAATTTCGGATAACAATTGAATTTATACGTAGTTTTAAGGATACGTGGCCTAATTTGATACAAATGACGAATAATATAATGAAAGTTAAAATTAAGAGATAAATGAAAAGAATTTAAACCACCAGAGTTAGACACTCTTGGCCGTTGGCTGATCCTTCTTGGGCAGGAACTGATTATAATGAAAATTGGAACAAGTTAATGATAAAACGATTCAAGAGAGCAATATACCACTGTTTTTTTTATTGGTGATTCGTAAAGTGCCTGGCAAATAATTCTACCCTCCCTTTATCTAGTAGGGAGGTCGTACATCTGGTGCAATTCTATACAAGGTAAAAATCTCCGCACAAGGTAAAAAATCTCCTGATTTGCTAATCAAGCGGTTCTATTGATTTGTGCTGAGATTCCCGCCGCGATGTTCGTCCCATTACGGATATTCTGGCTTTCCGTCATTTAGGTTTAATGATCTTTCCTCGGACATCTTCGGAGTCAGGATCGACTTCGGACCACGGGCTCGGTGTTCTCGAGGTTGGACATTCTGGCTTCGTTCCGCTTCGATGAAGCTTGGGTTCGATCTTCGACCCTACGCATTCCGAACTCGATCTATCGTGCAATAGTTGAACTCGATATTAACCATATAGAGTCGAGCCCGATTTCGACCACACATAGATGGGCCGACTTCGACCGTATATATTTTTCCAAAAGCAAAATACATCATTTACCCTCGGAACTTGAGACAAGATTCTTATGACACACTTATAAACCGTATGGATCATTTTACACACTCAATTTTTTTTATAGTGTATTTAAACACACTACTGTTGTGCTTGACCATTTCTCCTTGGAGATTGCGTCACATGCGTGAAATAAATCATGACATGCGTCATAACTTAAGAAGCAAGAATATTTAATTTACACCCAATTAATTATATTTACTAAATAAATAAAAAAATTCCCCTCCCAGCCGTCTCTCATCTTGCCCAACCCCTTCCTCTTCCACAACTCCTGCAGTCATGGCAGAGAACCTATCATAAATTATTCACCTATATTTATATAAATGAAGCATTTAAATTTGTCAACTTATTTCTTTCTCATTTTGATGCAGAATTCAAATATCACAGTCCACTTTCAGAAATAATTTAAAAACTTAAGTTAAAAAAAAGAATTTCAAAAATCACAGAATTAATATATACATATATCAACGAAAATACCATATGAAAAACAAAGAGAAGCTGAAGAGGTGTTTAACTAATCATTAGGTTAGTCCAGTTATTTAACTGGTATTTCGTGCCAACTTCAGATTTCTATTTATGTAATATGCCTTTAAATGTGTTTAGGTTGCTTTTGGTTTCAAAAAATATTTTATATATGAGAGTTGTTTTGATTATTTTAATCGTTCCAATCCTTACATCATTAATTCATGTATTCTTATTTCACATTTTATCTGATATAAAAAAAAGTAATATATATTCCTACATAATAATCAGGTAATACTAAATTTTATGCTAGTACTATAAGAAAAGAAAACCAAATACCGTATAACTTACTATATTTTATATATGAGAGTTGTTTTGATTATTTTAATCGTTCCAATCCTTACATCATTAATTCATGTATTCTTATTTCACATTTTATCTGATATAAAAAAAAGTAATATATATTCCTACACAATAATCAGGTAATACTAAATTTTATGCTAGTACTATAAGAAAAGAAAACCAAATACCGTATAGCTAATAGTAAGTTTTATGCCGATATTATACTTGAAAATAGAAGTACTTTCCATCAAAACGACTAGGCTTTATTTATTTATTTAAATTAAATGAAGAGTTAAAACACCAGTCTTATGAAAGGGTCCTACTAGAAGTCAAATCAAACGTCTCAATAGTTATTCAAAGATCACCAGTTGTACAATATTCCCCCTGTCACCGTCCACACTGAATCATCAAAATCCTTTATATAATTTCACTCTCCTCCATATAAAAAGAAGCAGAATCTCATTAGCGCCTCTTTTAACACTCCACTTCACTTTCCACTCCAACAGCTTTCACACTCTCCACTCAAAAAAAAACCCTACTTTACTTTTCCTATGAGCAATATAACCATAATATAATTCATAATTAGACAATAATTTGAAAATTTGGCGTTAATGGAGGTTTCTAAGCAGAAAGAGAGTCAATTTGAGGTTTTATCGATTGCGGACGTTTCAGCTTCTTCATCAGATACTTCGTTTTGTAAATCTGAACCGGTTTTTGCTCGGTTCGGGTCGGGTTCTGGGTTTTCGAAGCTCCGGTTTGGTCAGGAGTCTGAAACAAGTGCCGACATTGCGTTCGATCCTCGAACTTCACAGGCATGTATTTAAATTTACAGTTATAAATCTTAGTTTCACGTGTAAACTGAAATTCGCGTGTTATGAGATAGTTAGAAATTGTAATTAATTTGGTAGTATTTTGGTTTTCATGTTTTATGCATTTTTCTTTTACTAATCAAAAGTGAATTTAGTTTTAAGTTACATAATTGGACCCACTGCACTATAAATAGTTGAAGTTGTTTTTATATTAAATTTATATTTGTTCTAAGTCCACACTTATGTACTCGTAATGGATGCAGGAGTACTTGGTAAATACTTACTCGCACTCCGTGTTTACACCAAACCAAACAATTTAACTTTATTAGTGTAAGCACCGTGCGTTAATAAATATTTACTACTCTCAATGCGTATCTAGTTAGTTACATGTGAGAGTGCTTGCATTTTTGGTTAGTTTCTTTGGGCTATTATTAGTGGTGGAGGCATGAGTTTCATCAAGGGGAGTAAAAAAAGTGCTCTTTTATGTTTAGGGAATTCAACAATTAATATATACACATATAAAAAAGAAATTTTACCTATATACAGATCACAATTTTCCGCTGAAGGGGATTCAATTGAACCTCTTTTAGTAATAGTGGTGGAGAGCCACTGGCTATCATGTTTTGTACATTTTCTCTCATGTTCTCTAGCAACAAAAGAGAATGACATGTGATTACATGAGTTTATCCGTGGTGTTGGCTTGGCATAAAATTGAACAAATGGAGGAGAAGCCAGAAAAGATGATATTTTTACTGACTTTCCTCGGGAACTTGTCTGTGCCTGCGCTTGAATAGGGGAAGAATCTTACTTTTAGTTCTGCTTTTGTATTTCCAGTTATTCAAGCTAGGAGCTGCAGAGTCTCTGTGCATATCTGAAGCTTCTGAAGCCAATAAGGAGGTATCTTTTGATAGCGTACAATATTGATGTTTGGACGGACTAGTTGTCTTCAAGCTGCTATTAATCCGGAATGCTTTTAAGACACGAGGAGGATTTCTGGAGATATTATACCATTTATGTATATGACAATTTTCATTGTTGAATGCTGCATATGTATTTCTAGAGATACCTGTCCGCACTAGTTTCTTGGTTGATTGGCATAAATATTAGCTAGCATGATTGGAGTAGTATTAATAGATTGTCCACTAAAGTTTTACCGGCTTCATGCTCCTTTATGTCCAACTCTGCGTATAGCTGAAAACATGAAACAGCGCACACTTGCGTCAATCATAATGTTGATGTCAATCTTAATATTGAAAACGAGTGTCAGTATGTAAATGTATGTGTATATTTTACTGTTATAAATTCAACTTGTCTTGTTATGGGGAAAGTTAAAGGTGCAACTCATTTATATTTTCATTGGATTTAAATTTGTGTAGTTTGTTGTCGTCGTATTAATGTCCTGTGGCATTGACTTTGGTCTTTTGAATCAGAAAGCCTATTCCAGGGGAATTTCCATTCAATTTAAAAACGAGGAGGAAAGTAGGGCCTTCCATTGTGCATTTGAGCAATGGAAGACAGAAGTGGTTGTTCAAGGTCTGTTTTGACATGTCTGTTATTACTCTAAAAGTTAATCGGTACATCTTGTGGAGTACAGTCACGCATTTCATTAATTGCTCCAATAGTTCTTGATTCTGACTGAGATGCTAGTAATGACTCTCTCGCTCTCTCTCTGCTTTTTTTGGGTGGTTAAAGTACTATCTGCTACCTGATGCAGTTTTGGTTCTTGATAAATGTGGAGTAAGAGATATATTTAGTACTTCAAGGATAGTTAGTGAGTGTGCTTTAAAAGGAGATTTTTCTAATTACCTTATCAATTTCTATGTGATAAGCTTTAATTGCATTCTTATTTTCTGTATGATAAGCTTTGATTGTGGATACTAAGTTGTGAACATTTGACCAACTTACTATTGGGGTGTTATTTAAAAAAGAAATGTTTGACCAACTTACTGTTGAACTGTTGTTGAAAGAATTTATGCTTTAACTGCTCTTCATTTATAACTGTGATTTCATCTTTTCTGTTGCTTTTTATTTTTTTCCAGATGAAAATAAGTTTTTGTAATTTTGAAATTTCTTTTACACTATACGAGGTCACTTGTTAGCAGAATGAAGATTTTATTGAGATTCTTTTGAGATATAATTGAAAATTAGATGTATTGAATGAATTAGATAGACTTTTAGTCACTCTTTTGACATTTTATCAGAGGCATTATAAGCCATTTAATTTGTTAGCATTAGTGTTATCATCATTGTCGATTACCCACATGATCTTAGTATTGATAGTCCACCCATTGTTGATATTTTCTTGAATTTGGGTATCACTTTCCTTTAATTTGTCCTAGCATGACATTTGTTTGAGTCATTAACTTTTACCCGAAAAAGTTAAATGGTTGGTCTCTTTTGGTTAATAGGAAGTTAGGGAATCTGCATATACCTATTCTTTTACGTGTTATCAGTGTTTATCCTTTCTTAGTTTTGAAATATATAGAACAGCAATGTCTTACCGATAAAGAAAGCGGTACATTTCCTGTCAAAAACAAATGAATGTAGTGTATTAGTTGCCCATTTTGATGAATGAGTGAGCTTCTAGATTGCTGGATCTAAGAACGTATTTGTTATTTTTTATTTTTGTCTGGATGTTTCAGCTACTCTGTGGAGGTAAATACTGCATGATGAGTCTTAAGATATTGTACTCATGATTCATTCCACGAGCAGCACTAGGCTAATGGAATTCTGAATCTAGACTTGATAAATAATGCTGCCACGAATAATTGTGACTTATCCAGAAAAGGAGAATAATAACAATTGTAACTTCTGCAAGTCTTTCTTTCAGGGTCTTCTCTGCCAAATGGAGTAGTATCAACTTCGAAAAGTAAATTTGATGACAAAGTAGAGGCATCTTCTGCGAAAATGTATTTTCATTACTACGGGCAACTATTGCATCAGCAAAATATGTTGCAGGATTTTGTAAGGACAGGTAGTGTTCTGAACTTTGGTCTTTTCTGTGTCATGACCTGGGGCTTTTTAAGCCTGTTTGGCCATGAAATAATTTTTTCAATATTTTAAATACTGAAGTTATTATTTGCGTATAGTATCTTGGCCATGACGTTTTGTTTTTCAAGTGAAATATCAATTGATATTCATATAAATGTTGAATTGTGTCTGAAGGTGTTAGTCAAGTATAGTTTATCAAATCTTTAACTTTCCCAAATTGTTTTCCAAGTGAAGTTCATGTCGAAGCACCAACTTCAACACGCCCAAACTTCTTTTAACTTCACCTGTAAATATTCTTTTTTCAGCTTCAACTCGAATATTACCCAAATCTACTTATTTCTCCCCGAGGCTCGTCTACTCTCATGAGAGGGTTACAGACTTCCTTTTCCCTAGAATGTTTTGCAAACTGTTACCTTTTTGCATTTCTTAAGAAGGAGCTCAACATTCTAAATCCAATAATTGGAAGGTTGACAATGGTAAATATGAAACTTGCAGGAACCTATTACGCTGCTGTAATTGAGAACCGAGCTGACTTTCTTGGTCGTGTAGTGGTTGATGTTGGAGCTGGTAGTGGTATTTTGTCATTATTTGCAGCTCAGGTTATCTTTTGTACGAATGAGGTTTATGTGGTTTCATTGAATGATATGAACCATAGCTTAGCCACTCCCACTGATATTCGTACATCGTATTTTTTTCTTCCGTTCCTCCTCTCCTTCGACAAAACCCTCTCAGGCTGGTGCAAAACATGTTTATGCCATAGAGGCATCTGAAATGGCCGAATATGCTAAAAAGCTTATTGCGGGAAACCCGTCATTGAGTGAGAGAATTACAGTAAGTATACATTTCCTCATTCTGGTGTCTTTCAAATGAGTTTTACAATATATTCCTTCAGTATCTTGGCTGCTAAGTTGCTCCTTGTTTATTGGTTTTCTCTTTTCAATGAATGATTAGGTAATCAAAGGAAAGGTTGAAGAAGTAGAGTTACCTGTGAAAGCCGATATCTTAATCTCTGAGCCAATGGGTAAGCTTATCTATTTTGACGGATTATGAAGCTTATGTGATAGAGCTAAGTGAGGGCATACTTTGACAATGCTGTGTGTTTTATTAAAAAATGTAGTAAATCCCCTGGTTGACAGCTAAAGTTCTTTCTGAGCATTAGTATGGATATGTATAAAATATTTGATTGATTATTTGAGAAAGGAATTTAAGAAACTTGTAGGTATTACATGTTTCAAGTGCCTCTACTAAAAGCTGGAGAATATACTAAAGCACGACAGCAACATCTTCAATAACTGCTTATGCACATGTTATGAAAACAAAAGATCAGGGAGAAGTTAAGTTGTGCCTATGTGCAAGGAAACAATTCTACTACTTTCAAGAAGATGAACACATACACCATGGAAATATGTCAAGTTGCTAGTTTTCTTGTTGAAAACTGATTTTAACACTCCTACTGCATTTTGGGCTGCAGCCAAATTCGTTTTTGAGCTCTCATTGTTCAGTATTTGTTTCATTGGATTCTTCAGAGATACACCCCTGTTTCTAAGCGCCTTCTGTTCTTATATATGCCAGTCCTTTTCTCTGCTTCAGAAACTAAACTTGCTCAAAGTTTCAAGCGACAAAAGCAAATGCATATGAAATGATGTCCTTTATAGTTTCATGCATCTGCAGATTCATGCAACGGAATTTGATAACTAACTGAAACGATATATTCTTGCAGTTTGCCCTTTAGAAATTAGAAACTTTTCCGTGTTAGTAGTGCTCTTTTCGTAGCCTTTACCCATCAATTGATTATATTTAGTATTCTGAATTACATGCTTTTTCTTTTGAAACTTAAGACTTCTTAATTTTCTTAATCATCGGAATATCTGTTACCAAAGTTATATACGACTTGAAGAGAGGATGCCTTGTCCATTTCCTGTAAAATATTAGTGAAATATTTGCCCAGCATCCCCTATCCCATCCTCCCCTCCCCCAACCCAAAAGAAAAAAGAAAAAAAGAAGGGACTATCACATATCTGTTGGTGACAATATACGCTTTGCTTTCCTTGTATTATGAGTGTTATTAAGTTTCCTTATTACATTTTTCATTATAGAAAACATCTTTTTTGTATTTTCTGGAAGAGTTCCAGGTTTAATCCTTAAAAATATGGCAGGCATGTTATCTCAAAATCCAAACTGACCACAATCCAGTGATTAAATTATCCAAATGAAACAGGTTTAAACCTGCTTGAAAGTCTCTTATACATGGACACTCTTGCTTTGTTTGTATTATGAGTGCTATCTAGTTTCCTTTTTTATTTTTTGTTCTAATAGAACATTCCTTTATATTTTCCTGAAGAGAGTTCAAGGTATTAATCTTTGGAAATATGGCGAAGCATGTTATCTCAGAATCAAACCAACCCCAATACTGTGATTAAATTATCCAAATGAAACATGTTCAACCTGCTGGGTGTGATATTTTGAATTTACTTTGCAGGTACTTTGTTAGTTAATGAAAGAATGCTAGAGTCTTATGTGATAGCAAGAGATCGATTTCTAGTTCCAAATGGAAAAATGTTTCCTACAGTAGGAAGGTAATTTTCTTTCTTGTCAACAATCAACAGTTGATTTTGAGGAGTCTTGTCTTGTCAAATCATTCATGAAGTTAATAGTTTGGTTATGAGGTTCTTTTCTTTTTTCTTTTTTGATAAGTAGTTTGTTTATGAGGTTCTTTGTTTCTTACACTTGTTTCCCAAATCCGGTGCTTTACCTTTTTACCACCAGACATTTGACACATTATCTTTTAATAGATTTTTGTATCATAGACTATTTTCTTTCCAGCTCAAGCTATCAGCTTGCTCCTTCTGTGAATCGTTTAGGAGGTCGGGTACAGTGATAAAACTAAAATTGACTTGCAAAACGTGGGAAGCTCAAGTTGTCTACTTTATTCTCCTTTTTTTTAATACTTGAGACGAGCTTGCAAGGTTAATTCTCAGTCTGTTGTCCACGAATATGTTTCAATGCAGCTGTCCACTGCTTTTTATATTTTATAGTCATACCATTCAGTTAACCAAGCTGCTGCCCCTCTCCCAAATCCAACCTCCAAAAAGAAGACCTTATCCTTTGTTTTACATTTGCTTTTACATGTTCAAACTTCCTTGAAAACCTTATTCTTTCTTTTCCAATTGCTTTTACATGTCTTTTGAATTCTTTATTAAAAGAAACATTTTGCACTTCTCCCAAGTCCCTCCTGAGTTTGTGATACTTAAACTAGCATGTAACCTTTTCAGTTTTTCCTTTTGCTTTGTGATTTGTTATATGACTTAATTTTCCGAATTCCAGCTTATGTTTCTCTTTATTTTTGTAGAATACACGTGGCACCATTCAGTGACGAATATTTGTATATGGAAATTGCAAACAAGGTACATTGGATCTTATCGCTGTCTTCTTGCTCTCTGAGTCTATCTTCTCTATGACAGTTTCTTTCTAAACTGGGTCTCTCCCTCTCTGGAAGAGGATGTTGGGTGCTATATGAAGAGGAGTTTCTTTCACAAAGATCTCAATCTCCACTTTTTTTCTTGCGTTAGTGTTTAAAAATATTATCAATTGAAGGCTTTTTTTTATTTATTTATAGAGGTGAATCTTACATTAGTGATTATATTCAGTTTCATTGTGAAAAGAGTTTAATTTTAGTTTAACTTTGTCATACAGGCTATTTTTTGGCAGCAACAGGGCTTTTTTGGGGTTGATTTGACACCCTTGCAGAGATCTGCATATGAAGGATACTTTTCTCAGGTCAATCTCATACATATTAGGAATTTATTTACTCGGCCTCTGAATTATTCACTTTGACTTAGTAAGCATTTTAAACAGTCTTAGTTGTTTACTTCCATAGTCCTGTGTGGTCCACAGTCTTAATGTTGTTTGGTTACTTAAATTCGTGAATGTGCAGTCTATGCTAAACTTTTGAATTTTACAATTCAACCTTTTGAATTTCAGACAATGCTTCATAAATGCCTATATTGTTGAACACTTTTTAGTTCTTAGAAAGAGATGGAAGAACCTAAACAAGTTTATGCTCGAATAATTTCTTAATCATTAATGGACTTTGATGGTCCTTAATTTGATGTACTGTATTAAGAAGGGCTCTGTTTGTGGTATACTTGGTTTTCTCCTCATCCCTTTAGACATTGTTAGTACAGTTATTTTATTCTTTCTTTAATTTGGATATTCATTCATATTCTTTGCAGCCAGTGGTTGATGCTTTTGATCCGAGGTTATTGGTAGCTCCTGCAATATCTCACGTGATTGACTTCACTTCTATAAAGGTATTATCAGAAATTTCATTCTGTAGGTTGTTCGTAGATCAGAGTTGATAGAAACATCCTTTATTCTATAGGCTTTTACTATATGTTTTTCTCTACGAGTAAAGAGCATCCTACAAATTCAATGTTAAGGAATCTAAGACACTTTTCTAATAAAAATAAAAACATTTTTTCACTAAAAAAGAAAAGCATAACCAACAGATATATAAGTTATTGGAAGCAATATGCATAAATTAGCTGTTCCTTCTACTTTTGCGGATTAGTATCCACTATATACATGCTTTCTTGTCTCTTAAAATGAACAAGTTCCTATTTGTGGAGTCGGGTTTGATAGGGAAAATTATCTGTGGTGCAATTACTCATATATGAGGCAATTGTTTTTGTTGAAAAATCAGGTCATTTAGCAAACTACATTCTTGCATTATACCAGTCTCTGGCCAGAAGTTCTTGAAACATACTGCTGGGTGAAATGATTTTTGTCTACATATATATTACAGGAAGAAGATCTATATGAAATTGACATCCCATTGAGATTTACATCTTCTGCTAGCACTAGAATTCATGGGCTGGCTTGCTGGTTTGATGTACTTTTTAATGGAAGGTAAACTTTTGTTATTCTTGCATCCTCGGCGGTGGATCTTGTTGCTATTTTGCAGTAAATTGCATCATTTCTTTCTGCAGCACTGTACCGAGGTGGCTGACCACGGCTCCCGGTGCACCTACAACTCACTGGTATCAGCTTCGGTGCGTGTTGTCACAGCCACTTTATGTCATGCCAGGACAAGAGATAACTGGCCGCCTTCGCCTGGTTGCCCATAAGGCACAAAGTTACACAATTTATCTAACATTGTCTGGTAGGTCTTTATCGTTGTCGTTTGTAGCATTTGTATCGTATCTTGTTGGTCTCTTTGTCCCATGAAGTTGAATTTGCTGATAGATTTCTTCAAGAATCTAACATATCATTGATCAATTTGAATAGCTACTGTTGGAGATGTGCTCCAAACATCATCCGGGAAACTTGATTTGAAGGAACCATATTACCGGATGTCCCAACCACAGGCATATTCATTGGCACAAGATCAACAACCTAATCAGCTATTACAAGCACAGGTATTGCCCCATCATAGTGGTTAAACAATGATTCATCTGCCCCGCATGTCTAACTTGTCTGGGTTTAAGCTGTAAGTTTCCCAAGGATTTGAAATTACCACTAATTTTTGAGGTGCAGCAAGCTTCTTTTTGCAATTTATAGATATACATTGTTCCGACTTTTAAGAGATAATTATTACATATTCAGTATTTTGTAGGATAGCTTTCATGCCAATATTTTTTTGCCAGTAATTTTTCTGTGATTGCTCAGTTGGAGTGATGATCTCAAATTGCCTTTTCTGTCTTGGACAGGACATACTAACACAATCTCGGGATGAAGATGGCTCTGTCCCTGTGCAACAACCTTCTCCAAATTCTGGCGCAGAGCTACATTCACTCTGATGGTGAAATCCAATATAAGGGATGTGCTTCTTGATACTCTCCTGTTTGTATCATTAGAGTACTTGGCTAAGCTAAAGCATGCAAATTTTTAATCCTGCCAAGTTCAACTTAACCGTTTTTACCTTGATTGCTTGTAAATCGTCGTTCATGTACTATCTTTCTTGTTTTTCTTCATCCATTAGCACTTTCAGCCTGACCATGTAGGATGCTTTTGTATCCAGCTTGTTATAAATGACTATTTCAGCTGTGCAAGGCTCTGATGATCCCTCTTTGCTGGATCTACAGGTTAGATGGGTTCTGTGTCCCTATT
This sequence comes from Nicotiana obtusifolia, assembly GCA_002018475.1. NCBI lineage: Eukaryota > Viridiplantae > Streptophyta > Magnoliopsida > Solanales > Solanaceae > Nicotiana > Nicotiana obtusifolia. Next base: position 99,218 of record MCJB01048176.1, on the reverse strand, counting down.
TTCCGTGTATAAATATTACTTAAGAAAATTATAGAACTCTTTTTTTTTTTCATTTACACAATCTCCAAATGCAACAAAATCGAAATGTAAGGAAGTTGTTCCACTACTATATACATTGAACTAAGAACATGGTCCAGGTGATTTATACATAAGAGACGTGGTATAGTAGCCCATGGGAAAAATATAAACTGGAATAGGAACATTTAGCTTAAGAATCTAGCAAACTAGTATGTGAAGATGTTACTGAAGTCTGAGCATTTTTCGGCTTTGCTTTACTATGGTGTAAGTGAAGATCTTGACTAGACGATTAACTTTGGGGAAGCATCTATTATGTATTTGGCTCCTCCCATTTGTTTCTTGTCTCCATTTCTCCGAGTTCTTAGGTTGATGGACACGCCCCACACTAATATTAGTTGTTTAGAAACTAGAAAAAGGGTCTTAATCATGTTTAAATATTGATTATCTCCATATTAACTTTGAGAGTTCATACAGTTATAGAGCCCAAAATTATATGCTCTTGAAAAATTTGGCAGGAGAGGAAAACTAACAAATTGTTTCCGTGGAAATCAATTTTCTGTGACCATTGTTAGAGCAAACACAAGGGGAGAACAGAGAAAAGGAAAGCAACTGTGGCAACTGTTAAGAGTGGTGGAGATGTGGAGTGAATATTTACACAAGAGCAAAAATTACAAACTAAGTAGTTACACTAAAGTAATTATATACATAAACTACTACACTTTTATTCTCTGTCTCTCTCTCTCTTACACACACACATTGATTAATGGACATTGGGCCTAATTCAACCCCATAAGCTAGTTTATGAGGTGAGAATTACCCAAGACCATATAGAGACCAAGGACCTCAAATCCCACTGATGTGGGACAACTCAACACAAATGCACGCAAACACACACACACATTTACATATAACTCTGTTATTACATAAAAACAAGCGGAAATCATAGGATTGTGCAGCTATTCGCATTCTCGTCACTTAAGACGGTGTAATAGGGCTGAGGCCTCGCCGAGGATGGTGGCGATGGTGATGCCTTATAATTGTAGTCATCTGGCATAGGTGGAGCCGAGGGGATACTATCATTTGACCATATTGGCCCTGAATTGCTATTTGCATAACAAGAATCATAACTAGTATTACCATTTTGGCAATGACAATTATAACATGAGTTTCTGTTATGTGCACAATTGTTACCATATTTGCTATGGTAATAACACGAGTTTCTACCATGTGCACAACAAGGACCCAAATTAGTATTATTACCATATTGGCAACATCCATAATCAAGATTATGACTTATAGCAGAGTGACCACCACAACATGATGAAGAAGCAGTACAAAGTCCACCACCACTGTGTGAACAATCATGATCATGTGTAAGCACTTGATCTTGATGTTTTTTCACATTTTTGGTAGTGGTAGTAATCTCTACAATTTTGTCACTAGGGAAAATCACCTTAATAGTTTTGGTCACCTCCACAATTTCATCACTAGGGTCAGCAAATTGCTCCAGTTGTGCCATAATGTCAGGATCATTCAGTGGATCAATCACTTTTGATCGCGTTACGATCTTAACATCTTTACGACGATGTTCTTGTTCACACCAGAATTCTGCTTCTCTCCCAACCTTTTCAAGCTTAGTTAGGATTTTTGCAGGGTCTACTTTGCCTGAGATGATTACTTTCCCAAGTTTTTGATCAATTTCTACTGAACGAACACCCTTAATGTTTTGCAGCTCGTTTTTCAGTTTCTTTTCACAATCCCTGCAGTGTACTTTCATCTTGAGAGCAAAGGTGTTGAAAGGATGCGACATTTTTACTATGAGCAAATATATGTATCCTTTTTTTTTTTTTTGGCGTTTCCTCAAAAATAATAATCCTGGGGCAAAAAAAAAGTAAGAATAGCTGAGAAACGACATTAAGATAACTGAATATATTATCCAATAGAGAAATTTAAAGAAAAATGTTAGTTATCCCCTTTCTCAAAATCCAATACGATCTCTAGCTATGACCTTTCCAGTTTATGCATGAATTCAGTGAGAAAATTATAGGAAAAATGTGTAAAAAAGGATAGATGGATTGCGATCAACAACTGTAACTACAACTACTGTATCATGAAGATATTGGCTGTGTTACAACATTGTATCTTGTAAACAAAAATGTACAAATTGGAAAACGGATTACCATACTATTATGCTGTCTAATACTTTTTGTCATCAATATTTTCATTTTTTTTTACTCTTGTATTTTCCTATCCTATATTGAAAATGCTTTTTTTGATCCGAGAGTTTATCGAAAACAATCTCTAACCTCATACAATGTAGGCGTAAGGTCTGCGTACATCTCACCCTTTCCAGACCTCACTTGTGGGAATATACTAGGTATGTTATTATTGTTGTTGGAAGGCCTATTGCCAACACTACTACAAAAAAAGGCTACATATGACGGTAGTTGATTTCAATATACATGATATTTTAGCAGGAAACCGATGTATGCTTAATGCCTATAGTTAAATTCTGAAAAACATCAAGTTAAATAATTAAGAAGCAAAGAAGCTTACCTCCTTTCTATTACTGGAGATTCTTTTCTTGATATACACCAAAGCGAGATCTAGGACAATTAATTAGGAGATGTTGGAGGAGAGTTGCTTTAAATCAGAATATTTGTGATGGAAATGAATTTGTCAAGGAAAATATGTATGGGCAAACAGTGTTTATTGACCATTTCCACCGCCTTATAATTATAATCATCAAAATTACAAGGGTAATTCAATGGAAATTAATATTGTAATTTCACAGAAACTATTAAATCCGCGTCTTTCAATAATACTTAATGTATATGTTGCATTGTAGCTTGTTGATTGGCCATTGTGACATAATCCGCGCTTAGGTTTTTCTAATAATCTTGATATAAGTCATAGTATATGTTGTTGATGCGTGATTGACTATGTTTCAAAAAGAAAACGAGAAAAAGCGACTATATTTCTTGCCACCCAAGCAATCAAATGAGTTTAGTCTCAGCTCAGCCTTTGATTTTGTATATATATATATATATATATATATATATATATATATAAAGAAATTAAAATCTTTGCAAGTCATTTGGTGATACACTTATCTCTTTTGAGCAAATTACGGAACGTTGATATCCATCTGAAAGGATTTAATCCAATTTCACTTGACTGTATACTGAGTCATACACGTACTAAGCTCATTTTCATCAACCTTGAATAATGCTGGCAACCCAATGATGAGGAGATTCTTTCTCTTTTTTTTTTAATTACTTCTAAAACAATGTTTTTCCCACAAACAACCCTTTTATTTGAAGAGTTATATTACTCTTATGAGTTAATTTCTTAAATAGTCACTTAAGTTGGTTAAATTATCATGTAAAATCACTTTTTTTTTTTTTTTTACAATAAAGTAGTCTAATTGGTGGGTTGTCTCTTGTAAAAGTAATAGCTGCCGGAATAACTCTTTCAGGTGCCAAATATATGACTTGGCAGGTCATTTAAGATTAAACCCCTTAATTTCCGGCAATAGAGTTAACCTATCTGTAAAGGATAATAATATTTTACTATAATGATCAAGTTTATTTTGGAACCAATTTTCATGTTATCTTATATTATATGTATCTTATAACACCATTCACTATAGCAGCTAAAACATATTGGAACAAATGATATTGTTATAGAAAGGTTCGACTCTACGAGCAATATTAATGAAGGCCCCTTTTTTTGTATAACCTGATCCAAATGAAAAAATTCTTAGGGAAGTTGCACCATATACCTATCTACAGGGACTCTTTACACAATATATCCTAAAGTTGAAAATCCTTAAAATAATTACTTCATATAACTTGTTTATATCCCAACAGTCACGACTATAGAGGAATAATATCCCTTAAATGTAGCCATAACTCAAGATAGTGAATTGAATATTGCTATTTACCTCTCTCCTATTAAAGTCAACTAGTGTTAAAACTCGTGCGATGCGTGAAGAATTTAACAGAATATTAATCTTATAATATTATGATCTAATATATTAAATTATTTTAATAAATATTAGTTATTATTTTATTATTTCATGTAGTGTACAGAAATATAACAAAATCTATACAAAACAAAAGAATACACATTAAATAGTAATCAAATAAATTATTTGTTCCTTATTACTCTTTATTATTATTATTAAATTAGAAAGTACTTAGTACTATATATTTACTAATATGATCTTTTATTAACTTGTCAATTATTTTTATATTTTGAAATTACTTCTCTTTTTTATTTATTTATAATATAGATATATATTTTATTACTCTGAAAATACTTTTTTTTAAAAACTTATGTTATACTGTTCAAAATTCTTTAATTGTCTAAATTTATCAATAATTTTATTGAGTGCTATTTATTTATTATTTATTATTTATATATTAAGTCTATAAATATCATAAAATTGTCTTTATCCCCATCTTTTCGTGCATTCTTCTCTACTGTAATATTTGATTAGTTTTCATATTTTGTAATTTGCTAAAAATTTGAATAATATAATATTTTTTACTAAATTATAATTTTAAATTCATCAAAAGTATAAAGATATAAGACTTTCTATTATTTTTATAAAAAACATACCAATATGTATTGAGAGAGAGAGAGACTACTATATTAGGAAGAAACTATTCCCCAATTTGAATTGAAAGTTTTTTTTTACTTTTTATTTTCGTTTTAATTATTTTAAAATAGTTTTAAAACTCCAAGTTAAAACTATTCCCTAATTTGAATTGGCAATTCTTTTTTAAAAACTTTCTATATCCAACTTGAAACTACTCCCCAATTTGAATGAGTAGTTTTTCTTTTTTGTTTGTCTTTTTTATTGTAGTTAATTATAATATATATATATATATATATAAAATTAATTTAAAATTTAAAATTCAAAAGGTTTTTAATTATAAATATAGTTTATTTTGTCTTAAAACACCAACTTGAAACTATGCCCCAATTTGAATTGGCAATTTTATTTATTTTTAATTTCGTTTTTTATTGTAAAATAATTTTGAAACTCCAACTTGAAACTACTCCCTAATTTGAATTGGTAGTTTTTTTAATATATATTTTTTCCTCTTTTTGTTACATCTAATTGTTTTTTATAAATAATTTTAAGACTCCAACTTGAAACTACTCCCCAATTTGAATGGGTATTTGATTTTTAAATTTTCATTCTTTTTATAATAACTACTTATAAGATATATGTATTTTATATCATTCAAATAGAATAACCAATTAGTTCTAAATTTAAAATTCAAAAGGTTTTATTAGTTAGAAATATTTTGTCTTGAAACTCCAACTTGAAACTAATTCCCAATTTGAATAGGCAACTTTTATTTTTTTAATTTGATATTTTTATTTTAAAATAATTTTTAAAACTCCATTTTTGTTGGAGCTTTGTCCTAAAAATATATACTTGTTATCTTATGGTTATAACACTTGACATCATATAATTATTTACTTCTCTTTTTATATACATAAAATAAAATAAAATAGATATTTATATAGACTACTATATTAGGAAGAAACTACTCCCCAATTTGAATTGAAAGGTTTTTATATTTTTTTTTCGTTTTTTTATTTTAAAATAAAATAAAACTCCAACTTGAAATTACTACCAAATATATATATATATATAAATAAATATATATATATATATATATATATATATATATAT